>OZ037777.1:58063731-58108731 GCA_964035525.1 Porites cylindrica | reverse complement strand
TGCACGTCATGCATTCTCTCAACGACAAACCGCTTAAATGACCAAACCAGCTAACTGTGTTGTGAGACAAGAAGACAAAAAATAAAAGACTGACATGATCTTATGTGTATACTGAGGTCTACTGGTACAGAATATTATTTCTTTTATATCTAAAAGTAAGCACATTTGAGCAATTTTGTCAAATAATATAGTCGAAGATCATGAAAGGAGAGAAATCCCATTCCCATTTTAGAAATTTTTAATCCCTTTCCCAGTGGTTAAATCCCAGCCCCAGTGCAATAAATCCCATTTTCCCAGAACATAAAAAGGCAAATACTAGTTCCCATTTTACCCATTCAGAACCCTCTAACATGTTTTCACTGAATGGCATGGTTACTCGTCATCTCGTCATGTTATCTCAACGACGTTTCCTAGACAACTCTCTGAGATCACACAGACTTTCTTTGAGGCTGGACTCACGACACAGCTTTAGTCAGCTGTTTAGTCTTGGAAGAACTACAGAATTAGAATATTTTTGGTTGTAGGTAAACAAATCGCAGCAATAAAGTATTATTATTTAGGAGAGAAGACAAGATGAGGCTGGTTATTGAAGTGAATTTGTCTGCATTCAATACACCACTGATAGTCAGACTTGTATTCTCATAGTTCAAATAAGAAGCTGTGAGGTATGCAATAGGCTTGATTAACGCCGCTCTCTTGGGTCTGATCTTGCTCCTTTCCGAGAAGAGGGAGAGGGAGGAGAGGAAGGGGGCTTATTTCCTGAACAGTGGCTGTCAAACCAGCCTAACTTCATGTTAATACAGTTATCAATGCGAAAGGTCACCTGACAGGCGTTTCCTTCCTATGCAGGTAACCAGATAGTCATAATTTCGACCCCTGTTGGGAAAACTCGGATTTGTCTGTGCTTCTCCCAGATAGTATCTACTTGCTTTCTGAAGCTCTTGCAAAAATCAAGATATTCGAACCTAACATAACAAACAATACCGCAACAATCGCGTTGCCACTGTCCTCTCTCTCGTAGGAATTACGTGACGGCAATATAATAGTGACGTCACTTACCAAGTGTGTTTGCCGTTGTATTGTTGGAGGTGAAATTCGTTCTCCGATGAAACATTGTCCAGGCTGTCTTCAAAATTTGCTTCAACCAATCAGAAGTACTGCCCAGATCTGGATAGTTACGAAAATAAAAATCCATCCCCGGTGGGAGCCGAAGTAGCTGTCACCACGGGGTGCACTTGGGGTGTACACGTGCAAGTTGATAGAGTGAAATACCTTGTACAAAATTCAGGGTTCGTACAGAGTCATAAGTGAAGGTACCTTATCGTTATTGGTATTAATTTCGTAACGAAGCGTTAAGTCAAGTACCAATAATTTTGCCAGTTATGTTCTTTTTTGTAAGGTGAGATAACCATGGCTTATGCTAATCATCAAGCACTCAAGTGGTTAAAAGCTGCAAAAAGAGGTCGTGAAATTCAAAAAAAAAATTAAAAAACGATAAAATAACCCCGGACTCCATGATAAGCACAGGACGTACACGCCCGTCTTTACGAGGCTTGTGTGTCAATATTTAAGATGCGTCCTGCCAGCTGCTTGGGCTTGTTACCAGTCGACGGAGCCGGAGAAGATTATTAACAATTTGGCTCACAGGAACAGAACTCTTTTTCTGGCTTTAAAAATATTTGCGATTAGTGCGCTAAGCGTGCTCGTTTGCTTAACTGCCACACCTAGCGTGTCAAAAAGCATGCTACAAGAAATAAAGGTTTCAGCGCAGCGAACACTAGTTTGCGAACACGTTTTTCTCTGTTTGAACAATTTTAATATGTAAAACTATGCATTTAGTTAGACACGCTGATCTTCTTGTGACTGTGCTATTACAAGAAAAAAACTTTTAAAATATCTTGCAACTGGTAAACAAAAAAAGTAAACAGGTCGCTGTATCTTTTGCATCCTGTATTATGTGGATGTATATTTATCACGTCCGCTTAAGTCTGATTTTTTTAGGGACTTTAAACAACGAGAACGTCGCTTAAAAAGTGAAGTGCGTTCTTTCAGTCTTTAAAGCGATCATTCCTACCGACTTTCTTTGTCAAATATAGGCGAACCCTCCTGAAGCTAAATTTCAAATGACGATATCCAAGCTCAGAAAGAGAAATAAAATTTCGTCGTTGCTTGTTTACGTCCTCCATAAAAGCGAAGTAAGGCATTTTCACGTCCTAGTCGTGCAAAAACGGGAAAGAAATGTACAAAAAATTGCGAAGTTGTTGTTTTGCTTATTAAACCTTTTTTTTTTTTACCTTCTCGTTGCCGTCCGTGTCGTTGGATCTTAAAGTCCCTAATGTCCTTTGAAACGCCAAGATTTCCCCCGTGACATCATGTGAAAACTGCTCTATAGACCTTTTTAGCTTGTATGTTTTGTTATCCCATTTCAGAGTACGTGATGCCCATGCTGTTAAGGGAATTTGCCTTTTCTCTTTTCTTCAATCTCCTTCCCAGAGTCCGCGTTACGGATTTCGTGCCGCCAGAGCTCCAGTGAGCGAGTGTTCAACCTATCCAGGGTAAATACCCTGGCAAAAAGCTAACCCTAATAAAGCTTCAAAGGGGGCTTTTTCTTCCCTCGTTCCCACCTGGTTAAAAGGTGTGTTCACACTGTTGAGGTCAATAATCACCTTACTTTAGCATCGTTGCACATCATAATACGCGCTTCAAGTGTGGCGTTTCCACTGGTTCCCAGCTTAGCCTGAGAAAACAGTCGACATTTGGCGACGCCACCACTGGTTTCCCCGCGACATGACGTCTGAGAAACGAGCGCGGAAATTCCACACTGATGACGTGTCACTACCCAGATCTGGGTAGTACTTCTGATTGGTTAAAAATTTGCCTCAACTAATCAGAAGTTCTACCCAGATCAGGATAGTGGCGAAAATAAAAATCCATCCGCGATGGGACCCGAAGTATCTCTTACTACGGGGGTGTACAAGCTTGTACATGTGCAACTAACTTCATGGATTGAAATACCTTGACAAAACGCAGGGTTAGTAAAAAGTCTTGAAATTTGTTCAGCAATTTTCCAGAACCTAAAAAAAGTCTGGAAAATGGAGATAAAGTCAGGAAAAATAGTAGAAATTCTTGAATTTTTCTTTTTTTTTTTTTGCAAAGCTACAGTAACTAGTGCTTTATAAGTGAATTTTTTTCGTTTTGGTGAAATCTTATTCAATTTCTCCGGTATGTTTGCAGCCTATCATGGTCATGAAAAAAGCTTTTTTGTTCCTGCGTTTTTTAAGGTGTCTATTGATCAATGACCTATTTGATAATTTTGAGTCTGGAAAAAGAAATTATTGTTTTGTAAAAAAATCTGAAAAAAGTCTCGAATATATTGTCTGGTATATGTGCAAAGCGAAAAAGGATCACCTCGGGATTTCAGAAAGTAAAGCAGGGATGTTGGAACGGACCGAAAAGAATTGTTACCAGGCCTGTCTCCATTGGTTCCTAGGAGAACTTCGATGCGAACGTAGGCGTCTACAAAATTTAGAATCACGCTTACGATTAACGCCACTTTGAAACATGTGGCTAAGCTCTCTCTTTGTTTGTCATTTAATGTTTAAAAAATAAAGACATTCATGCCAGGTTTATCCGTAAGGATAATTTTCTCGGTTTTTATCTGTTGATTTCCTAACGTGAGTAATTGTAATACTTGAACCTGATGTTTCGACTTTGCCGTCAACGTAATTCTACGATTCCAAATCGACGGGAGTGATCGTGGCAGTAACTTTTATGCGGAGACCAAATTTATGGATTGTAGTAGTCGTTGAGAGGAAAATCGAGATATTTAGAGTCGCGTTTACGGCAGATGGCAAACATTAGACCCAAGGCGACATTTCCTTGAATCAGGAAATAAACAGGAACAAATTTTGCAAAATACATGTTATGGATTAAACTGGTCGACAGCGAACTACTAACTTTTTTGTGTAGATACAGCAAGATAAACAAATACAACAAGTGAATCGGCTTCTGACGCTGAAAACTGAGTAAGAGTGGAGCAGTGGTAAGCACTTGCTTCCCTTGCCCCGGCCGGGGAGGGGGTTACCGGTACTTCCTACAATGGCCTTTATGGGGAGGCTCCGACTAAAAGGGGTACCTTTTTCATGCTTTTGGTATATGAAATGGTACGAGTTTGTTGTTGGTTTTCTGCCTCTCCGAGAGGTTTTTCTCTGGGTTCTCCGATTTTTCCCTCTCTCCAAAAACCAACCTTTCCAAAGTCCAATTCGACCCAGAACAGACGGACGCGTATAAGTTTTTAGCAACTTCTAAATGCTCCGTGGGAAAACAAATTACAAATTACCAGTTTATTTGTTTATTTTTTTAGACTGATACCTTGGTTACGTCAGAATTAACGTTGCCGTTTGACGTGAAAATGTGATTCTAAATCTCTCTTATATAGGAAATGCTGATTTTTTTGTTAAAGAGAAAATAGATAGTTAAGGAGAAACACAAGAGGTCTTAACAACGAAAGGGTCAATAAAGTTTCCTCGTTGAGTTTGCTATCTCATACGCTTTATTTTTAAAAACCTGTTGAGATTACATTAATATACAAATTACAATGAAACTTCCATGTGCGGCCTTCTAGGATACGCGACATGTTTTCCTACTCTAAGGTTCTCTTAACACTACTGAAAACTGGACCACCAAATCTTTACACTTTAGGTGGATATTATTTTTCTACAGCAAGTACTTAAAAAAACATACTACTCTTCTATACTAATATACTAACCTATAATGTTTAGTTAAGGTAAAAAACCACTGCAAAAACCGTGAACGAACAATCTTGCTCAACGTCGGATCCAAAAAGATCGTGATCAGTCAAAATAGAAAAAATTGAAAACGTTACAGTCAAGAAGACTTTTGCAGGGACTGATCAAACAACGTAAAATACTAACCTATGCTCAGGCATGAATATTATACAATGAAATAACCTTAGTTTACCACTGTTATGGCTAGTTTGGAGTTTGGACAAGTTGGTTTCGCTAGACTTTTAGTTGACTTGAGTCGTCAAACCTTATTTCATAATGCAAAGTTGCAGAACTATATACTGTACTTCTATGTCCACAGAAAGATTGGCTCTAAAATATATACAATTCGACTAAACTATAAACCTTGCAATGTTGTTTACATTGTAATCAAACTTCAATTTGCGATTAAGAATCTCGTTTACGTGAAAAGTATTTGTTAGTTGTAGCCTTGGTGACTAATTAAGGAAGTAAGTTAACAAATTACCTAAATAGATAGCCTAGGAAATTATCTAATCCTGATGTTATTCGCGTCGCAATTACAGTGTATCATTGTCCTAGCTACCGATGTACACTTTTACGAGGCTGGTGATTGGTGCTTTTGCAAGACATTTTAGACCGAGATTAGTCAAGAGTACTCAAGGTACCTATGTACACACACACATACAAATTCATAAAATCAGCGCGAAAAATAATCAAGCCGGCAAAGATGAACAGCTGGCCAGAGCAAGTCAGTTCTCTTTTGATTCTTCTAGTCTGGGTTATTTTCGTATGCTGCAAGGATTGACCATTTACATTTTCCGCCAGGGACTACCTCATTGGAATTCTGCGGAAGGGCTGTTCTGTTCTGTTCCATGGTGTGTCGTTAGTGTAATACCTGGAACAGTGATAAGAAACATAAAAATTAGTAAAACACATATATTAATTACAAAAGACTCCAGCTGGGGTAAGTGGCATTTAGGTTCATTTTACATGGAAGAGGGATTTATCATAAGGGAAAAGTTGACTTATTTAAGTTTATCTCACCGCTAAAACTTTCCAATTAGGCATCACCTATGAAAAGCAGGGTGCACAACTAAAATAGGTTTGAAACTCCTTGCCTTGATGACCTTTGGAATCTCGGTCTTTTCTCTTTATAGTCCAAGTTTAGAGCCAGTGTACTACTGTCAGTGTCCGCGAAAAGCCCTGTAGTTACGTTCAAGACGCCATACACAGCCGAAAATTTGTAGTTTTTAGTGTTTTCGATCAATTCTCAGATCTAGATCTCCGCCACGATATGTTTATTCCGATTATCTTTATATCAAACAAAAAACTACCTTGGGCTGTTTGTTTTGGTTACAGTTCGGGAATTCACATACCATAGTATATTCAGCCAACCCTCATGTTCATATTGAGCGGTAACAAATAAAAGAATATTCAATTATTTGTGCCTCATAGATCACGAAAAAGAGAAAAGATTTCAAATCATTCTGTGTTACAGTAGGGATACGGGGCTTTATTTTTTGTGTGCGTTTAGTATCTATCGATGATAAAAAGCGGTTGATTGATATTTTACCTCAGTCATAGTAAAAGCTGACTTCAGGTGTAGTCAATAATGTGGCTTTCAAGGCTGAATACCGCTTTTTAAATTATTTAGTACCTGAAAGTACAAATGTACCTAAGTTGATAAAACTGCAATACAAAAAGACCTGGCAGATTTCCTATGGCCCTAATTATCAGAAAGCACGAATTACCTTCACTTTTCTTCACCAAAGTGAAATGACACGTCATCCCCAATCAGCATGAAAGGTGCCCACTGTCTCACTTCAGAGAAACCGTTATTTCGCATCCACTTCATGGCCCGGTGAAGACATTCACATGCACTTTCTCCTTGGACAAGGTTTTCGTAGAATCTTCTCATGAACTGTTCTGTTGCATCGTCTTGTAAGGCCCACAGTGCCACCAACACTGAGCGTGCACCTGATCCTAAGAATGCTCGAGCGATTCCAACAACGCCTTCTGTTTTGATCTGTCCACGTGCGGTATGGCAACAGCTAAGGACCACCAGTTTGGCTGACAGTCTAACTTGTGAAATGTCGGTCATTGTCAGTAAGTAGTCTGCTTCATGTGGAGTCTCCATTGTGGGGTCAAGTGGGGTAAGGGAAATTTCTCCTCTTTCGGCATCACCATGAGCAGCGAAATGTATGAGACTCACTAAGGGTATTCTCTGAAGAACTTCTTGCCTTGTTGCTTGCTCTCCTATTAAAAGGTGAGATTCAGGTAGTAGTCTTGCAATCATCTCTGCTTCCGCTTTCGCGCCAGGCAGTGGACAGAGATACCTTAACTCTCCCTTGAAATACACATTCGTCACTTTTGGCTCACCCACAATCAATGCACCAGTTTCGCTGTGAGAGTCCGCTGGACTGTCCAGAATGAGCTTGAGCGTCGTCAAAGAAGGAACAATGCGTATCCTGAATGAATCTGATAAAAAGTGGTTACTTTCATCATGTAATGCTGCAAACGGAACTTTGAAGAAGCAGCGATCAGGAACAACAATAATTTCAGATCCTTCTAGTACGTCACTTACAGGACCAATCAACATGTTGTAAATCTGAACAAGTGTTGGCGGTTCAGGGTCTGTGTGTACTTCGTCCTCATCTAAAGAAAGACGCAAGGATGAGAGACTATCTTCCAGATTTGATTCGTTTGTAAGTTGGTTGGTGTAAGAGGAGAAGAGTGATCGGTCTTCGCATTGCTCTTGAGGTAAAACGTGAAAATTTCTTAATAAGCTTTCGTTTCCAAAAAGGTCATCCACAGAGATTTTGCCGTCCTTGCTAACATAGCTTTCACAAAGTTTCGTTCTTCGGCAAGCCACCAGTTTGCTTTGTTTCAAAACCCACAAAAATATGTTGTCAGAGTAGTAGGAGATGTATAGGCAAGTGCTGTTGCCATTTTTCGTCGTTACTTCCTCAATGCCAACAAACGATTGTGGGTCGATGGATATTTCTTTTTCAATGGAGTAACGGTTTGACATTAGTTCTGCAAGAGCTTTGGCCCGTCCAAGTTCAGCAACGTGTAAAGCTTCATAGGGTTTCCCATAAGAAAAACTCAATGAACTAAACTGCCGATAGGGTTCCGCGTGGTTGTCAAAAAATGATATCTTGCGGCCATCTTTGTTTCCTAGAAAGCTATGCATTTTTTCGAAAATTTGAATACTTCTATGGAGAATCAATAAGGCTTCAGATATGTTTCCTTTCGAGTTTAAAACACACCAAAATAGGGAAAGTAAAGATTTATATTGCAAATTGATGTTTACAGTCCTCCTGCTAATTTCAAGAGAATTCTGAAAATATATTTGAGCCTTCACATCTTCACCTAGGCTCAGGTGGCATGTTTCTTCTCTGTCTCTGTCGACAATGGTAAGCGCTTTATGAAGATATTCTTCAGCCTTGGCATATTCTCCAACAGACTGGAATACCGCTCCTAGGTTTGAGTAGCATGTCGCTTCTCCGTCTCTGTCGCCAATGTCTGTCTTGATGGTAAGTGCTTTATGAAGATATTCTTCAGCCTTGGCATATTCTCCGACAGACTGAAATAACGTTCCTAGGTTTCCGTAGGATGTCGCTTCTCCGTCTCTGTCGCCAATGTCTGTGTTGATGGTAAGTGCTTTATGAAGATATTCTTCAGCCTTGGCATATTCTCCGACAGACTGAAATAACGTTCCTAGGTTTCCGTAGCATGTCGCTTCTCCGTTTCTGTCGCCAATGTCTGTCTTGATGGTAAGTGCTTTATGAAGATATTCTTCAGCCTTGGCATATTCTCCGACAGACTGAAATAACGTTCCTAGGTTTGCGTAGCATGTCGCTTCTCCGTCTCTGTTGCCAATGTCTGTGTTGATGGTAAGTGCTTTATGAAGATATTCTTCAGCCTTGGCATATTCTCCGACAGACTGAAATAACGTTCCTAGGTTTGCGTAGCATGTCGCTTCTCCGTTTCTGTCGCCAATGTCTGTCTTGATGGTAAGTGCTTTATGAAGATATTCTTCAGCCTTGGCATATTCTCCGACAGACCAAAATAACTTTCCTAGGTTTCCGTAGCTTGTCGCTTCTCCGTTCCTGTCGCCAATGTCTGTGTTGATGGTAAGTGCTTTATGAAGATATTCTTCAGCCTTGGCATATTCTCCGACAGACAGAAATAACTTTCCTAGGTTTCCGTAGCTTGTCGCTTCTCCGTTCCTGTCGCCAATGTCTGTGTTGATGGTAAGTGCTTTATGAAGATATTCTTCAGCCTTGGCATATTCTCCTACAGACTGGAATACTGCTCCTAGGTCTCCGTAGCATGTCGCTTCTCCGTCTCTGTCGCCAATGTCTGTCTTGATGGTAAGTGCTTTATGAAGATATTCTTCAGCCTTGGCATATTCTCCGACAGACTTAAATAACGTTCCTAGGTTTCCGTAGCATGTCGCTTCTCCGTTTCTGTCGCCAATGTCTGTGTTGATGGTAAGTGCTTTATGAAGATATTCTTCAGCCTTGGCATATTCTCCGACAGACTGAAATAACGTTCCTAGTATTGCGTAGGATGTCGCTTCTCCGTCTCTGTCGCCAATGTCTGTCTGGATGGTAAGTGCTTTATGAAGATATTCTTCAGCCTTGGCATATTCTCCGACAGACTGGAATACCGCTCCTAGGTTTGCGTAGCATGTCGCTTCTCCGTTTCTGTCGCCAATGTCTGTGTTGATGGTAAGTGCTTTATGAAGATATTCTTCAGCCTTGGTATATTCTCCGACAGACTGAAATAACGTTCCTAGGTTTGCGTAGCATGTCGCTTCTCCGTCTCTGTCGCCAATGTCTGTCTTGATGGTAAGTGCTTTATGAAGATATTCTTCAGCCTTGGCATATTCTCCGACAGACTTAAATAACGTTCCTAGGTTTCCGTAGCATGTCGCTTCTCCGTTTCTGTCGCCAATGTCTGTGTTGATGGTAAGTGCTTTATGAAGATATTCTTCAGCCTTGGCATATTCTCCGACAGACTGAAATAACGTTCCTAGGTTTCCGTAGCATGTCGCTTCTCCGTTTCTGTCGCCAATGTCTGTGTTGATGGTAAGTGCTTTATGAAGATATTCTTCAGCCTTGGCATATTCTCCGACAGACTGAAATAACTTTCCTAGGTTTCCGTAGCATGCCGCTTCTCCGTCTCTGTCGTCAATGTCTGTCTTGATAGTAAGTGCTTTATGAAGATATTCTTCAGCCTTGGCATATTCTCCGACAGACCAAAATAACTTTCCTAGGTTTCCGTAGCTTGTCGCTTCTCCGTTTCTGTCGCCAATGTCTGTGTTGATGGTAAGTGCTTTATGAAGATATTCTTCAGCCTTGGCATATTCTCCGACAGACAGAAATAACTTTCCTAGGTTTCCGTAGCTTGTCGCTTCTCCGTTCCTGTCGCCAATGTCTGTGTTGATGGTAAGTGCTTTATGAAGATATTCTTCAGCCTTGGCATATTCTCCTACAGACTGGAATACTGCTCCTAGGTCTCCGTAGCATGTCGCTTCTCCGTCTCTGTCGCCAATGTCTGTCTTGATGGTAAGTGCTTTATGAAGATATTCTTCAGCCTTGGCATATTCTCCGACAGACTTAAATAACGTTCCTAGGTTTCCGTAGCATGTCGCTTCTCCGTTTCTGTCGCCAATGTCTGTGTTGATGGTAAGTGCTTTATGAAGATATTCTTCAGCCTTGGCATATTCTCCGACAGACTGAAATAACGTTCCTAGTATTGCGTAGGATGTCGCTTCTCCGTCTCTGTCGCCAATGTCTGTCTGGATGGTAAGTGCTTTATGAAGATATTCTTCAGCCTTGGCATATTCTCCGACAGACTGGAATACCGCTCCTAGGTTTGCGTAGCATGTCGCTTCTCCGTTTCTGTCGCCAATGTCTGTGTTGATGGTAAGTGCTTTATGAAGATATTCTTCAGCCTTGGTATATTCTCCGACAGACTGAAATAACGTTCCTAGGTTTGCGTAGCATGTCGCTTCTCCGTCTCTGTCGCCAATGTCTGTCTTGATGGTAAGTGCTTTATGAAGATATTCTTCAGCCTTGGCATATTCTCCGACAGACTGAAATAACGTTCCTAGGCTTCCGTAGCATGTCGCTTCTCCGTTTCTGTCGCCAATGTCTGTCTTGATGGTAAGTGCTTTATGAAGATATTCTTCAGCCTTGGCATATTCTCCGACAGACTTAAATAACGTTCCTAGGTTTCCGTAGCATGTCGCTTCTCCGTTTCTGTCGCCAATGTCTGTGTTGATGGTAAGTGCTTTATGAAGATATTCTTCAGCCTTGGCATATTCTCCGACAGACTGAAATAACGTTCCTAGGTTTCCGTAGCATGTCGCTTCTCCGTTTCTGTCGCCAATGTCTGTGTTGATGGTAAGTGCTTTATGAAGATATTCTTCAGCCTTGGCATATTCTCCGACAGACTGAAATAACTTTCCTAGGTTTCCGTAGCATGCCGCTTCTCCGTCTCTGTCGTCAATGTCTGTCTTGATAGTAAGTGCTTTATGAAGATATTCTTCAGCCTTGGCATATTCTCCGACAGACTGAAATAACGTTCCTAGGTCTCCGTAGCATGTCGCTTCTTTGCGTCTGTTGCCAATGTCTGTGTTGATGGTAAGTGCTTTATGAAGATATTCTTCAGCCTTGGCATATTCTCCGACAGACTGAAATAACGTTCCTAGGTTTCCGTAGGGTGTCGCTTCTCCGTCTCTGTCGCCAATGTCTGTCTTGATGGTAAGTGCTTTATGAAGATATTCTTCAGCCTTGGCATATTCTCCGACAGACTGGAATACCGCTCCTAGGTTTCCGTAGCATGTCGCTTCTTTGCGTCTGTTGCCAGTGTCTGTGTTGATGGTAAGTGCTTTATGAAGATATTCTTCAGCCTTGGCATATTCTCCGACAGACTGAAATAACACTCCTAGGTTTGCGTAGCATGTCGCTTCTCCGTCTTTGTCGTTGATTTCTTTGTTGACACCGAGTGCTTTTTTGAGGAATGCTTCTGCTTCCTTGTATTTACATTTTCGGTAGTACATTGTTGCTAGCATTAAGGCTGTCTCACCTTCTTCTTTTTTTCTCTTACAGTCACGAAGTAGGACTAAAAGGTTTTTGCCAGATTCTATAGGCGGTGAAAGATTCTTAATAGCAGCATACCCATCAAACAGCCTTTTGTACAGCGTTATACTCAATTTTGTGGCAGAGTCATTTTCTATCTCTAAGGCCTTGTTGTTTAGGAGTATTATGCACTCGTTCCACAGCATGATAGCCTGGACAACTCGTTTAGTTTTCGAAAGGAAATCTCCCGTAATCACGCCGTGGAAAATCTTTTCTAGAACCTTGTCCATAACGGCTTTCTCTGAAAGATAGGTAAAAACAAGACTAGCAATATTAGCAAATTGTTTTACGAAAGTAGAGTTATAGTCACAAACGCTATAATTGATATCCCCTTGGTTAAGTAATAGCTAGGAAAAAGAAATTTTCCCTCAAATTAAATATTTTTTTCTATTACATGAACAAATCTGTTATTGGGTCAGGTATCTCTTTATGTAAAAGTGTAAAATATGTAAAGGTGACCTGGGTTTGGAAAGCAAAGCTGGATTTGCACTTAAAAGCAGTTCGTTTTCGATGTATTAAAATGATATTTTAATGTTTAAAAATACATGTGTATGTCTATAGTTCGTGTCTGCAGACTTGTATTTACAAAAAAAGACACAACAACACAAGTTTTAAGGCGTCATTGGATTTTCAAAAAATTAAAAAACCACGTGTTTCTCTGGTAAAATTTTGAGTTAGGAACTTCCAAAGCAGGAAGTAAAGCTAATAAAAGTAAACGACAACCACGCAAATTGAAGGGTCAAGGATTTTACGAGTTTTGGAAGAATCGGCTTCAGTGTAAATCCTGTTTTGAAAGCTTAACACTTCAGGAAACACTTGTTGCCTTATTGTTAAATCTTGCACGAAGACCACATTTCAGCGTCTCTTGAGTGTCCTCGGAGAGAGTTTAAGACTGGGTTTAAAACTGCAGACGTATTTAATTGCGTGACGAGTTTCCAACGACTGACTACACTGATTCTGTTCTTAGTAAACATCTTACATTGTAGACTTACGTTGCCTAAACTGTTACGCAAAGAAACGAAATTGTTTGTTTGTGTGTGATTTTTTACAAAATCGCTTACTTAAGGTGAAATGTAATATAAAAACCAGCTCCTTTTCTTGTCACTACAGGTAAACCCTTAGGAGCTTTTAACCTTAAATTTCCTTTATTCCACAGTATCTATATTATAATGATCGTAATTATTTGGGAGAGCTCATTCTGAAAGTCGTTTATGATGATATCTCGATCAGCTAGAAATCAGTTGCAAGTCACGTTTATAAAAAGAAAATATTCTTCTTGAACCAGTCATTCAAATAGTTTTAAGTAAAGACAGTCGCCTTAATTGAAGACCATCGGGTTGTGAAAAGCTCGTCGAAAACTGATTGCAAAGTTGCTGAAGTGATATGATTATGCCTAAGCTTAATATATGGCTCTGGTTCGCTCGAAAAGTGAAAAAGAAAACGAAGGAGAAATTTGTGCCGAAAAAGGTCAGCTAGAAAGTGGCTCCCAAACAAATGAATGTTTAAAGGTAAGCAATGCTTGTGGCCATTTGCGGCGAAGTCTCGGCCAAGTTGTCCGAATTGATTGCTAGGCTGGACAAGCTATCAGACCTATAAGGCACGGAAACCACGCCGTGACGCAGGATTAAATACCCAGCAACTTTCTTTGGGTTCTTCGGGTCTTTACTGCCTAGACCACCACGATAAACGCGGTTAACTAAACAAAACATGGATGAGTTTTCAGTTCCTCAGTATAAATTCGTTGGACAGTCGAGAAATAACAAACATTGTGGAGGAGTTGGAGTGTATGTTAATCAATCTTACCAGTTCACAGAAAGAGCAGATTTGTCGAGGAATCTGGATAGTGTAATGGAGGCACAATTTATAGAACTTAATTCTACCTGGAGTTATTAAAACCGCGTTAGCAAACATTTTGTAATTTTTCGCAACTTCCCCTGTCTAATGACTTGACATATGTTTACTGTGTGGTTTGCTTATGTTGTTTCTTTTTTCTTGCTTGTTTTGTGGCTAGGGATTTGTGTAGAAGTGGATGTAGACAGAATTACTACCTCCCCCCCCCCCTGCCTCTTCCGATTTTTTCCCCTACCCACAATTCTTTCTCTAACACAAGTGACAGTTATTTAAAATCAGCGCGCGCCTAAAGCTGGTTTCAGTGCCGTTTATCAGTTTAGTTTTGTATATGTGAAAACAAGGCTAAGGTGATTCGCCGACCGTGTGACTCTACATCCGGGAACTTAAATAAGACGAGTGTAAGAGAAAAGTCCAGAGGTGTTTATCTGGCAGTAGGGTGAGTTTTTCCGAGTTATTCGATGATATTTCGCTGATGTTAAACGTGAGAAGATTATGCGTGGTTGTGGATAGTCTTATCAGTGCCGCGAAAGTGTGTGATTGTGTGATTCCCGCATGGTGTTGAAAGGTATGTGATCGCGTGGTTGAACTGCATTTTCGGCAAAATATTCTGTGCCAGAAATAAAAACGTTTTGTCGGAGTCTAGCTTAGCTTATTGTACCTTGGAAAGCAACTTTCGACTCAGGAAACCATAGGCCGGTTTTTGCAGATAAGAAGGTGATAATTTGTGTAGTAAATTTCATTCAGTTTGTTGTCTATTTCATGCGAAATCCTGTCGTTTATCGGACCGTGAAAGGAGTAGTGTTTTTCTAATGCAATTCCAGCTGCACCCAGCCCCCCTCCCCCCTTCCCTCTGGGGCTGACCCTTGGGCATTAGCATTTTTTTTTGCCTTGGATGGCAAATTCCAAGGGGTGGAGACTCTCGAGCTGTCAAATTCCCCGGGGTGGGGACCAAAAAAGAGGGCAAATGCCCCTTCCTCCGTCAACGCTGCAACATTGTTCAATGATCGCACAGTCGAGTAGTGCAATTTTAAGCTTTTTAGTGTGCGATTTTTTGTTTCAATTAACGTCTTCCTTTGTAATATTGCTATTCTAATAAGACTTCACGCCGTGACGACACCAGTTTATGGTTTTAGCATTGTTATGAAGTTGTTGACATTAAAATTATTAGTGCGCTGTTAAGTTAACTGTTATGAAAAAAACAGAATAGTTTTATGAATATGAAAGGATTTTCTTCAAATAATATCAACGGAAATTTAATTCAATAATAAAACCAAGAAAACGTTGATTCACGCCGATAGCTCCCGATTTTGCTATGTAATTCTGGTTTAATAAGCAATGAAGAAATGTATACATAAAATCGAGAACATGCTTTTACAAACCTCTTCAATTTTTTCCCGTCTTTGACAGATGAGCCAATCTGCTTGTTTTTCCAGTAAAATCCTCTGTGTAGTTATATTCTGATAGGAAACCGCGTGCGTTTCAAAAGCTTGAGGTTGGCCCCGGGGTTGGCAAATGCGCGGCTCTCGGGCAGCGCAAAATTTGCAAATGCCCCACCCCCGGGACTGACAAGGCGGGAAAAGACAAGACAAGACAATGCTTTATTTGGAGTCTTATACAGTCCTATGTACATCGACTTTCTAACCAAATAATTTAAAATCATAACACACATTGCACACTAGTGAAACTATAATCAATGTTAACCTAAAGAACTAATGATCTACTTTTCTCATAGCAGTCGAATACGTATTTCGCACGAATACGTATTTTTGCACTGGTTTGTTCTTGCTCGGAGGGTTTATTAACAACAGAAAAACATCATCTGGTGCCATTCTGTTTACTGCTATTCGGTATTCTTTGTTTAAGTATTCAAATAAATTCTTTCTTTTTTCTTGATACGCAGGGCACAGAGTTAAAAAGTGTATTTCATCTTCTACGTCTTTTTTACAGATAGGACAGATCCTCTCTTCCGGTTTCTTATCAGGTCTTATATACCGACCTGTCTCTATCGCTAATTTGTGATTACTTAGACGGAGTTTAGTTAGAGTTATCCGGTGTCGGATGTTGGTGACCTTACGGAGATAATCTTCACATTTATAGTTCTCAATTGTTTTAAATTTTCGGAAGGTTCTTAGTTTGTTCTTTTGGTTGGCGTCTTTTCTTACGTCATTGTTTACGTCACTAACCATGTTTGTAATTCGATGTCTTTCAGTCTTTGTTTGATAATGTTCAAGATTCCTATGTCATTTTCATGTGCTTTTGTCCAGAGGTATCCCAGCCCTATTTGGTCTAATACGCGTTTGATTTTTTGGCTCCATAATTCCTTATTGATCCTCGACTTTATATCATTATAAACCACCTGTCATAATTTGTGTTTTGGGTGTTTGGTTAGAGTTAGCCAAAACTTAAAATTCCTATATTGTGCTTCAATTTTTATTGGGAATCTTCCTGTTTCAGCCCTACATGCATTGTTGCTGCAGTATTTACGCAATAGCGCGGGGGGGGGGGGGGGGGGCGGGGGGAGGGTGCTGGGCGCAGCTGGAATTGACTGATGCATTAGTTGTTATGTAAGCCTTAACCAAGCACTCTTTCGCTACAGTTCACTCAACTTTAAAATTTTCTAGACTGAAATGAGACCGGTTTGAAACTTCACGAAGTTAGATTACTGAATAAATGTTCTAAAATTTGCGTCATTTTTAATTTGGAGTCGTTCGAATGCTTCTAGGGACCATGAACTTACTGCCCGGTGTCAGATAAAAGATTTTAATCGGCCTTTGAATGAGTTTTATTGTTTTAAATTGCCAAGTAGTAGAATGAATTGATATTTTTGCTAACCCGGTTTTCAAAAATCCAGGTATATACAGTACTAAGAAATCGTGTCCGTTCAATTACAACTTGCCTCTTTCATTCAGAATCAAAACAGTATACAATGAACCACTGGTTTTACATAGGGTACGCTATTGCACGTACTTAACAAAAACGAAAATATTATCAATGCAGGATGCTGGGTACTTCCTGAAGATCACAAAAAATTAATTCCCAGCAAGAAAAATATCGGGCGCCATATGGGACAATATTGTCATTCAATTTATATTGGTTTTAATAAATATATATTCGTACCATTGCATGATATATTCATGTCTAATAAAACATATTCGTACCACTGTATAATATATATTTATGCCTATACAGCTTTAAAAATGTATACGCCTATTGCGCCTGCTGATCAGCGGAGTAAATAGGGGGTGCGATGCAGAGGAATAAGAAAAATTATCACTTTCGTAAAACTTATTGTAGCTAAAATTTTCGGGAAAATAATACTGAAACCCTTTTAATTTTAAAAAAAACTCAAGTTGCCCTAGGATTACCGAACAGATAAATTTTTTATCGCCACTCAGAATACATTTCTAGAGATCTAAAAGTACTCTGGATAGCCTAAAAGTGTTTCCAGTGCATTTAGGAGGAAACCGTCGTCGGGTGCCCCTGTTATGTATTACAGTAACCACCTGCTAATGAGAACATACTTTGTTTGAAGTCTGGCAAAATAGGTTCTTGTATTTCGGGATACTTCTTAGGAGTTTACGCTAGTATCTTGCTCCGCCCTGATTGAGCCACAGCAGGAGCTCCTGGCGATAGGGAGTCCGTACAATCTGTGTAAGAACAGAGTTATTGTTTTTTTTTTAAAAAAAGTAAATAATATTACGTTTCTCAGTATAGCGATGTATATTGAAATATAAGCACAGTTGCTGTGGTGTATTGTCCAGCAAGGAATAATGTAGGGGGAAAGCTTGAACTGCAGGCTGTCATCAACGCTAAAAGCACTCAGTAGCGGAGGAAGATTAAGTAACTTAGAAAGCAAGAATCAGCAGGTCGCTCCCATTTTTTATCTATTTTCGACTTTACTACTATTTCACCCAAATTCCGTTCATTCTTTCACGAATGCAACGTGATTTACGTAAGCAGTCGATGAAAATACCTTACCTTAAACAGAAATTTTAAGATGGAAGATCGGGTCACCTTGTCTTATTAATCCAATTACCAAAACGTCAAAATTTTATGCATCTTAGGAAAAGAGAAAACAAAGCGTTAAGAGGGTGTAGGCGCTACGTGTCATTAAATGTCAACTTATCGGTATAGTATTGTGCAGGGATAAAACTGAAATAAACAACAAAACAAAACAAAAACAAAAAACAAAATCAAACAAAACAATAACAACAAAACCAGAACTATTGTAGGATTGTTCCAATGTATAGGAAGAAAAGTAGCTAAATATACCCCCTCCTAAAGATAAGGGAAGCGCAGCTTACCATATGCCCTAATGATTGGTAAATATGACCCAAAATATACGTCTAGAATAGTTACTAAATGTTAACAGACTTCTTCATTAGGGACAGCTAAGGATAGAGAAAAGGGGGTAATTTCGTTGTTCTCCTAGTAAACTTATCTTTCCATTTACATGTATGAGTGTCAGTTATGACGTAACCTCATTATTAAACCCTTAGTAAAAATGCGAAGTTTACGATTTCATAAAGAAAGATACGAATTTCAATGTGATAGAAGTGATAATCAGCATGACATGACGAAAAAAAAATACCCCGGTCAAGAGTCTCGTCTGGGAGTTAAGTTTTTTTGATCGTGAAATGTCACACATGACCATAATCACAAGAAGAGGGATGGGATTTAGCTAGAAGGTGGCCTTATACCCATTTTCCTCAGCCGCTATCCCTAAAGAGCCTAAGTAACTGCTGAATAATAGTATCTGGCTGTTTACCGCATGGTCACAAACCCCCGGTGACCCTTTGAAAGCTATTGCCGCACTCATGCGCAGTACCCTAAAGTAAATAGCCCGCATGGAGACGAGGCTCTACTGTCCCTTCGAGTTGCGCTTTCAGGTTGAATTCATAATATCTTAGGAAAAAGACGCCTAAAATCATGAATAAATCTGACGAAAACGCCTGAAGAGAAAGTCTTTATACAAAAGAGGCGAATGACCAATATCGTGTTTGCTTGGCGCTTTTTACTCGATATTTCAGTTTCTGTGACATTAAAAAATGATCAAAGACAAAAGACATTCCGCGGCATGACTTTTTCATAGGAACCCATTGAATGTCTGTAAAACATCTTTTCGAAGAAGCGAAAGTTGCCTAGACATTTCTTTAGCTAGCGGAAGAGTAAAAATTACTAGATGATTGTTTTCTATCTATACTTTTTGAAGTGTTTATATTAACTTCCCTGTATGCGATTTTAGGAAGCCGGGTCTCATTTTTAACAGATCACTCGACTCCAGATTTGGCAAGTGCTCGTTAGAAAGGATTAGTAAATTTTAGTTTCAAGAAAAGTGACAGAAATAGGTATTAAAAAACTCCTCGCTTTCGTAAAACTTTAAATAGCAATCAGCCGCACTGTTAGGGTTTTCGCATTTGAAGTGGGAGAACCCGATAAATTTAAATTTAAACTTGCCCTATGATGACAGAAAAGATAAATAATTTATAGCACCTAAGCCACCGCTTCTCTTAAAATGCACAGCTGTTAAACTTAAAATAATATACACGAAAAAATTACTCAATTCTGATTGGCTGAGAAAGCAGTGCAGTTCTTCTGTAACACGAGTGCAAAACTTGTAACACGCGAGCAAATTACACATGGTTTCTGATTGGCTAAAAACACAAAAGAAACCACCAAGAAACAATCAGATATTAGCTGTTTTAATAATAAAATTTAAGAAAATGGCCATAGTTTTCTTCACTCTAGCACTCTAGCTGGCCTAAAACAAGTTTTAATGCATTAAGGAGAAAGCAGAGGTTACGCGACTTTATTTTTGTAGAGTTAGCGAAACTGTTAGGAAGTATTCTCTGTTGTTCCCTTTCATTCTGATTTTTTTTTTGTTTCAAAAAACGCGCGAACGAACTAGAATAATGGGTGATATGATTTTCCTTGATTTTTAATTCCATCAGTCCATTTGTCCATTATTTTTCCAAAAGCATATGAATATACAGTACAACTAGAAAATAGAACATCAAAAATGCCTGTAACGTCTTGAATCTCTATTTCCGAGTTCTTCTACTTCTGAGAATTTGAACGGTTAGTGACGGTCACTGAATAGGGTAGGCCACTCACATAGCATAGCTACAAAGAGAGTTATGCTTTAAAATCTATAATCTATAAGAAATAAACAAAACATTTGTACTCACAGGTATTCTGATATGTCCACCGGAGTCTTGAAACTTGGTTAATGGAGGGTCTGTTATGGGGTGTGGCTTAGCTTTGTTTCAAGAAAGGAAATATATGGTATGACGTCAACAAGCAATTCATTATTGCTTTTTAAACGTATGATTAACATTAGGCTTAACAAAAAAAAATCATAAGAAAAAGAAAGCAAACTGTGGTTACCGAGAGATTTGGATATGTCAAGCGGTTTCACAAACGGTTTAGTTAAAAACAAAGTGAAGGACATGATAATTTTGTGTTGGTCACTTAGTATCTTGCCCTGCCCTGGCTGAGCCACCGCTGGAGCTCCTTACCACAGGTAGTCCGTACAATAAGTGTAAGAACAGAGTTATTGTTCTTTTTTGAAAAAAAGGAAGTAATATTACGTTTCTCAGTGTAGCGATGTATAATTATTGAACTATAAGCACAGTTCGATAAAAAACGAACGTTAGAGTGCTTTGCCCGTGGTGTATTGTCCTGCAAGGATTAATGTAGGACGAAAGCTTGAACTGCAAGCTGTCATCAATGCTAAAAGCACTCAGTAGCGGAGGAAGATTAAGTAACTTAGAAAGCAAATATCGGCAGGTCGCTCCCTTTTTTTTAATCTAATTTTCGACTCTACCACTATTTCACCCAAATTCCTTTCATTCTTTCACGAATGCAACGTGATTTACCTAAGCAGTCGATGAAAATATCTTACCTTAAACAGAGAATTTAAGATGGAAGTTCGGGTCAACTCGTCTTATTAATCCAGTTACCAAAACGTAAAAATTGTGCATCTGAAAAAAAGAGAAAACAAAGCGTTAAGAGGGTGTAGGCGCTACGTGTCATGAAATGTCAACTTATCGGTAATATTGTGCAGAGAGTTATCTGAAATAAAAAAAGAAATTAAAACAAAAACAAAAAACAGAATCAAACAAAACAATAACAACAATTCCAGAACTATTGTAGGATTGTTCCAATGTATAGGAAGAAAAGTAGCTAAATATAACCCCTCCTAAAGATGAGGGAAGTGCAGCTTATTATATGCCCTAATTATAAACTATTGGTAAAAATGACCTGAATCAGCAAGACATGACGAAGAAAATACGCCGGTCAATTAAGAGTCTCGTCTGGGAGTCAAGTTTTTTTTCTTTGTCCCAAGATCGTGAAATGTCATCTGTCAATAATCACAAGAAGAGGGATGGGTTTTAGTTAGAAGGTGACGTTATACCCATTTTACTCAGCCGCTATCCCTAAAGAGCCTAAGTAACTGCTGAATAATAGTTTCAAGTGTCCGGCTGTTTACCGGATAGCCACAAAGCCTCGGCGACCATTTGAAAGCTATAGCCGCTCTCACACGCAGTGCCCTAAAGTAAATGGCATGCATAGAGACGAGGACAAAGACAATAAAAGCTTATCGATATGGCTCTGTTGCCCCTTCGAGTTGCGCTTTCAGGTTGAATTTGACTCCGTGACTAACACCTACGCAAACCTTGAAATGAAAGATTATGTAAAATATCTTGGCTTAATGATTGATTCAAATCTTTCATGGAAATACCACATCGAATCTGTCTGTCACAAAATCAGCAAGTCGATAGGAATTATAGCTAAAATTCGACATTATGTCCCGCGTCGTGTTTTACTTTCAGTTTACAACTCATTAATTGTCCCTTACTTGACTTATGGTATTTGTGGTTGGGGAAATTGTGCCTTGACATTTCAACGGAAGATCGTAACTCGACAAAAACGGGCCTTACGTCTCATTTACTTCAGTAAGTCTAAGGAACACGCCGTACCCTTCTTTCTCAAATCAAATTGCCTTCCCCTGCCTAGCATATTTTTCAGAGATTGTAGCTATTTATTGTATGATATCAACAGACAGACAGCACCAGTTAGTATTCTCAATCAGTTCGTTAAAACAAGTCAGATTCATAACTACAGAACAAGATCTGTCTCTAGCGACTCGTTTTATGTTAAGTTCTCTAGAACCGATAAAATGTATGCCTTTTTCACGAGAATCGGTGCCCAAATTTGGAACTCTATTCCGTATTCGATTAAAATACTTAAACGTTCGTCCTTTCGTAAAAAAATAAAGGAATTATTACTAAATTTTTTGCGGTCAGAAGATGATTATGTCGAAGTCTCCCGTCTTATTAAGTTATTTAATACTTTAGGTTAACCTCTCTTCGTAATCGTTATGTACATGCCTTGTTTTATGTTAGTTTAAACTCTATTTACTGTATTGTAGTGTCTTCACTGTTATTTAGTCCATCTATATATAAATCTTGTTTTGTAATATGTCTTCAGCTCCCCCCGCCTCGATTAGTTCATAAGCTATTTGCGGGTGGGAAAGTAATGTAATTAGTTATTTTTCCAATTTTCAATAAAATTTGTTGTTGTTGTTGTTGTTGTATTCATAATATCTTAGGAAAAAGACGCCTAAAATCATGAATTATCTGAAGAAAACGCCTGAAGAGAAAGGCGAATAACCAATATCGTGTTTGTTTGGCGTTTTTTACTCGATATTTCAGTTTCTGTGACATTAAAAAATGATCAGAGACAAAAGACATTCCGCGGCATGACTTTTTCATAGGAACCCACCGAATGTCTGTAAAACATCTTTTCGAAGAAGCGAATGTTGCCTAGACATTTCTTTAGCTAGCGGAGGAGTAAAAATTCCCGTAAAAATTACTAGATGATTGTTTTCTATCTATACTTTTTGAAGTGGTTATATTAACTTCCCTGTATGCGATTTTAGGAAGCTGGGTCTCATTTTTAACAGATCACTCGACTCCAGATTTGGCAAGTGCTCGTTAGAAAGGATTAGTAAATTTTAGTTTCGAGAAAAGTGACGGAAATAGGTATTAAAAAACTCCTCGCTTCCGTAAAACTTTAAATAGCAATCAACCGCACTGTTAGGGTTTTCGCATTTGAAGTGGGAGATCCCGATAAATTTAAATTTAAATTTGCGCTATGATGACCAAAAAGATAAATAATTTATAGCACCTCAGCCACCGCTTCTCTTAGAATGCACAGCTGTTAAACTTAAAATAATATACACGAAAAAATTACTCAATTCTGATTGGCTGAGAAAGGAGTGCAGTTCTTTAGTAACACGAGTGCAAACTTGTAACAGAGTGCAAAACTTGTAACACTAGTGCAAATTACAAATGGTTTCCGATTGGCTGAAACACGAAAGAAACCACCATGAACCAATCAGATTTTAGCTGTTTTAACAATAAAATTTAAGAAAATGGCCATATGGTTTTCTGCACTCTAGCTGGCCTATAACAAGTTTTAATGCATTAAGGAGAAAGCAGAGGTTACGCGACTTTATTTTTGTAGAGTTAGTAAAATTGTTAGGAAGTATTCTCTGTTGTTCCCTTTCATTCCGATTTTTTTTGGTTTTAAAAAACGCGCGAACGAACTAGAATAATGGGTGATATGATTTTTTTTTATTTTTAATGCCATCAGCTTGAATGGTGGACAGTTATATCCATTTATCCATTATTTTCCCAAAAGCATATGAATACAGGGTGTCCCAAAAGTTCGTTCCTCTAAATTCTTGCACCATAACTTTTGATCAAAACTTCATTTTTACATGAAACTGCTGGAAGATGTTTATTTCTCTATTTAGTACATGTATTCAGAATTTCAGTTACTGGCATGCCCATTTTGTTTTGTTTTGTTTTTTTTTTATCACATTCTCATTCTGTAGCCGTTGCTGCATGAACTGGGATACAGCTTGTAGACCCACAGATGATCCATTTTGAGCTTTTCTATCACCTGGTGCGCAAGGGCCAGTTCAACCCCCAAACAATATTTGTTTAGTTTATAGGCAGCTGGAAAAAAAAATATATTGTGGGCATTCATCCAAAAAAGATCATCATCCCGGCCTCCTTCCACAGCAAGATTTTGTACTTCTCTACAAATTTGAGACTAGCTGGGCGTTACTTGGAAGACTAAGCAGAGGTTTTTTTAACCAACTCAGGGGCCTCTAATTTTAAACATTTTAAACAGCTTTTCATGACCCTTTCTGGACTTGGCTTGTTAACTAATGTGAGAGCTTTCTCGTTGAGTCTCCTTTTTTTATATCTAGCCTCGTTTAAAACTGATTAGCTGCTTTATGCGGGAGTTTTGGTCTTCCCCTTCATTTCTTGCCTTCAAAACCTTCATTCCTCCATGATCATTTTACCATCCAACATTCGGATTTTTCCAGTTTTTTAGCAGATTCTACGACGGATAAGCCAGTAAATCGAAATATACATGCTCTTCCCTTAAAATAGCTGAACGGTTTTGCGTTAAGGGGAGTTATCTTTCGTGATATTCTCAAAAATCAAGGAAGGAGTTCGAGCAATTCGGGCTATAGAATACAAAAAATATGTGGCTGGAAAATATACTCGCGCACGCGCACCTTTGGCGCGGAAGTGCACAAATCGAATATTCGAGTCAAAAAATTGGCACAACAAGTACGAAAATTGTGAATTAGATTGGAAGACAGATTTTGTTTCAATGATTTGCTTACCAAGTCCAATTGTACTGAAATACAGACTTGTAAAGTAGAGGAACGAACTTTTGGGACACCCTGTATACAGTACAACTAGAAAATAGAACATCAAAAATGCCTGTAACGTCTTGAATCTCTACTTCTTCTTCTACTTCTGAGAATTTGAACGGTTAGTGATGGTCACTGAGTAGGGTAGGCCACTCACATAGCATGGCTACAAAGGGAGTTATGCTTTAAAATATATAATCTATAAGAAATTAAAAAAAAAAAAACAATTTTTACTCACAGGAATTCTGATAAGTCCACCGGAGTGTTGAAACTTGGTTAATGGAGGGTCTATTATGAGGTGTGGCTTAGCTTTGTTTCAAGAAAGGAAATATATGGTATGACGTCAACGTTCGAAAATGAAATATATGGTATGATGTCAACGTTCGAAAATGAAGCAATTCACTATTGCTTTTTAAACGTATGATTAACATTAGGCTGAACAAAAAAAATCATAACAAAAAGAAACCAACCTGTGGTTACCGAGAGATTTGGATATGTCAAGCGGAATCAGTGAGAACTAGTAACGCAGTCGTGGAAGCACAGTTATGTGGGTTTAGCCTATCGGCTTGTACTAGGGATAAATATAGCCTAATATGGCATAGCATGACATGACGTCAAGGTTCCAAAATGAAACAATAGGCTATTTGCATAATTGCGTCATTTTACTACTAGGACCAGAATCGTTCAGGGTTTTGCTTTCTTGTGCAAATTAGGGCTTTTGTTATTTAAACCTCACTGGGGCTTCCAAATTTAAATATGAAAAGAAAAACGAAAAGAATTCTGGTCGTAGTAGTAAAATGACGCTATCGTGCAAATGGCCTATTGAACAACTTCTTTTTACCAGCTGATCAACAATCTGCCGATTTATTATGGTACTTAGGCTTCAAATCTATTACTCATAAGGAATAGAAAGAAAACCTGTACCTAGGGATACGGTGAAATCTAGGTCGTGGAAGTTCTGTTCCGAGCGTGTGGCTTAGCTCTCGGCTTCTATTCATTAAGAAAATATACTGCCTGACGTAAACGTTCGAAAATGAAATAGAATTGATCTTTGTTTCTGAAATGTGACCAACACTATGCTGATCATGGTAAGGCTTTCACCTAGAGTTAGATTCCGAAAATTTCTCTCCGAATATATTAATCTTTCCAAGACTGTTTTATTATTATTATTATTATTATTATTATTATTATTATTGTTAATTTAGATTAGAGTCGAACAAAGTCTGTAAGCGTTTAAGGCTTTTAGTACGGGCCAGGGTGAAAAACGATAATAGTTATATTATTGAATTATATAATAACTGAGATGGTACGCGCGCTCTGATTGGCCGACAGGAGTGTTTGCATGAGATCGGGAAAGAGTATGTAAACATGATTGTGACGTCAAGATGTTTTGCTTTTCGCGCGCTAATTACGCAAGCACAAATTTAAAAAAGTTTTTGAGTTCAAAACTCGACAAGTTTACTTTATTTACCCATTCCTTCGTCGGCTGAAACTTGAAACATGTTTACAAACAAGCTGTGTGAATTTTGATTTCGCTTAAGCTGACGTTTTAAGCGAGAAAAATCCGCAAAACAAGAGCTGATTACGCGTGCAAGCCTTCGTGTACACGACTTTGCGACTGGTAAGAACTTCCCTTTTAATCAGTACCATAACAAAGAGTTTAGCGTTTTTCTCGGGAAAGTTATTTTATAAAAGCGATAGAAAACTTTTTTTCTGTATTTGCATAGCCTGATATAAACACGAGAGGGGTTGGGAGAATTCTCGACAGTTATGCATACCCTCGACTTCGTCTCGGGTTTGCATAACTGTCTCGAATTCTACCAACCCCTCTCGTGTTTATATCAGGCTATGCAAAACACGGAAAACGTTTACTAGTGGTTAAATAACAGCGGAGCTCTCGCGCGCGTAGCGCGCCCAACGGAGCACCACACATAACAAACTTTGGTAAAATATAACATCCGAGAAAATTTGGTTATGATGTAGCTTACGCCCGCCCACCCGTTCAAACACCTCATGTATATACTTAAATTGAGTCATTACTAGCTTTCTCATATACGAATCATACCAAAAAAGTCTTTCTTGCACTTCTCAAAGTACATGTTAAGTGTATGTTAAGCGAACATGAAAGTGTCTACACCTGAGTGAGACGTTTGCATATCGCAGTGCCCACAATAACTCGTTCCTACGCTGCACGCAATCCACGAGTTGAAAATGAGTAAATTAAATATGTTTATTATTCATTCAAAATATTTCCCCTATTCTGATTGGCTAAAAACACACGCATAATTCACCATAACCAGCTACTGATGACCAAATTTGGAAGAATTTTGCGATTAATCAACCGATGACGTCAATAGTGCAGCTTCCTTGCAGGTTAATGCACCGTTAACCGAGAAGACCTCGGGACAAGAATGAGTTGTTTTGGTTGTGAAAACAAAAATGGCGGGCATTTCACTCGTTTTAAGAGTCAGAACTAGACGAAATAATAGTTAAAAACGTGATAAGAACAACAAGAAGACAACTCTAGGGGAGACATCTGCTACTTAGAGAATATTTGCGGAGCTGATCTGATCAGAGACAAAAGGCATTCCGCGGCATGACTTTTCATAGGAACCCACTTAATGTCTGTAAAATATCTTGTCGAAGAAGCGAATGTTGCCTAGACATTTCTTTAGCTAGCGGAAGAGCTCGAGTAAAAATTACTAGATGATTGTTTTCTATCTATACTTTTTAAAGATTTTATATTAACTTTCCTGTATGCGATTTTAGGAAGCCGGGTCTCATTTTTAACAGATCACTCGACTCCAAATTTGGCAAGTGCTCGTTAGAAAGGATTAGTAAATTTTAGTTTCCAGAAAAGTGACGGAAATCCGTACTAAAATACTCCTCGCTTCCGTAAAACTTTAAATAGCAATCAACCGCACTGTTAGGGTTGCCGCATTTGAAGTGGGAGAACCCGATAAATTTAAATTTAAACTTGCCCTATGATGACAGAAAAGATAAATAATTTATAGCACCTCAGCCACCGCTTCTCTTAGAATGCACAGCTGTTAAACTTAAAATAATATTCACGAAAAAATTACTCAATTCTCAGTCTGATTGGCCGAGAAAGGAGAGCAGTCCTTCTTTAACACGAGTGCAAACTTGTAACACGAGTACAAAACTTGTAACACTAGTGCAAATTACAAATGGTTTCTGATTGGCTGAAAACACAAAAGAAACCACCAAGAACCAATCAGATTTTAGCTGTTTTAACAACAAAATTTAAGAAAATGGCCATGGTTTTCTGCACTCTAGCACTCTTGCTGGCCTAAAACAAGTTTCAATGCATTAAGGAGAAAGCAGAGGTTACGCGACTTTATTTTTGTAGAGTTAGCGAAACTATTAGGAAGTATTCTTTGTTGTTCCCTTTCATTCTGATTTTTTTTGGTTTTAAAAAACGCGCGAACGAACTAGAATAATGGGTGATATGACTTTTCTTGATTTTTAATGCCATCACCTTGAATGGTGGAAAGTTGTATCCATTTATCCATTATTTTTCCAAAAGCATATGAATATACAGTAAAACTAGAAAAAAGAACATCAAAAATGCCTGTAACGTCTTGAATCTCTCTTTTGTTCTTGTACCTCTGAGAATTTGAACGGTTAGCGACGGTCACTGTAGGGTAGGCCACTCACACAGCATAGCTACAAAGGGAGTTATGCTTTATAATCTATAATCTATAAGAAATTAAAAAATAATTTGTACTCACAGGAATTCTGATATGTCCACCGGAGTGTTGAAACTTGGTTTATTGAGGGTCTGTTATGGGGCGTGGCTTAGCTTTGTTTCAAGAAAGGAAATATATGGTATGATGTTAACGTTCGAAACTGAAGCAATTTATTATTGCTTTTTAAACATATGATTAACATTAGGCTGAACAAAAAAAAAAAATAAGAAAAAGAAACCAAACTGTGTTTACTGAGAGATTGGGATATGTCAAGCGGAATGGTGAGAGCTAGTAATCCAGTCGTGGAAGCACAGTTATGTGGGTTTAGCCTATCGGCTTGTAGTAGGGATAAACATAGGCTAATATGGCATAGCATGGCATGACGTCAAGGTTCAAAAATGAAACAATAGGCTATTTGCATAATTGCGTCATTTTACTACTAGGACCAGAATCGTTCAGGGTTTTGCTTTCTTGTGCAAATTAGGGCTTTTGTTATTTAAACCTCACTGGGGCTTCCAAATTTAAATATGAAAAGAAAAACGAAAAGAATTCTGGTCGTAGTAGTAAAATGACGCCATCGTGCAAAGGGCCCATTGAATAATTTCTTTTTACAAGCTGATCAACATTCTGCCGGTTTATTATGGTACCTAGGCTTCAAATCTGTTACTCATAAGGAATAGAAAGAAAACCTGTACCTAGGGATATGGTGAAATCAAGTCCGCGGAAGTTCTGTTATGAGCGTGTGGCTTAACTTTCGGCTTCTATTTATTAAGAAAATATACTGCCTGACGTAAACATTCGAAAATGAAATAGAATTGACCTTTTTTTTGAAATGTGATCAACACTATGCTGATAATAGTAAGGCTTTCACCTAGAGTTAGATTCCGAAAATTTCTCCGAATATATTAATCTTTCCAAGAATGTTTATTAATCTTATTCTTATTATTATTATAATAATAAGAAGGAGCCATTAAATCGGACTATTGATGTGTTTCCTTACTTCATATATATCTTTTTATTTCATTATTATTATTACTATTTTTTTTTTGTTTTTTTTGTTTTTTAGCAGTTGAAAGAAACTTTTGAATTTTAGAGGTTGACAGTTTTTTTTTATTGAAATGAAATGTTTTTTTAGTTTTAATTAACTTTTTTTTTTTAAGCTAAATTAAGTGCTTTTTAAATTGACAGAAATTGTAAATAGTGTTTTTGAATGAATAGCTTTTTCTTTTTTTTAAGCGAATTAATTGTAAATAGGATTTTAATAGTTTTTTTTTTTAATAAAATTGTCTATTATCAAAAAAATAATTATTATTATTATAAATTTAGATTAGAGTCGAACATATTCTGTAAGAGTTTAAGGCTTTTAGTACGGACCAGGGGCCCGTTTCTCGAAAGGCCCGGAAACTTTTCGGGCCCGAAGGAAAATTTTGGAAACTTTTCGGGCCCGAAGGAAAATTTTGAAATCAAAACCTGCTGAATAGTAGCACAGTCCCTAGCACACAAACCAGTCAATTTTCTTGTTAACTGATAGTTTTATTGCATCGTTTTAAAAATTATTGAAGAAACTTTGATCGTGAATGGGAACATGGCGAACACAAAACAGATTTCCGGAAAAACGAAAAGAATTCTGGTCGTAGTAGTAAAATGACGCTATCGTGCAAATGGCCGATTTGAATAATTTCTTTTTACAAACTGATCAACATTCCGCCGATTTATTATGGTACTTAGGCTTCAAATCTATTACTCATAAGGAATAACAACAACACCAAAAGCTTTATTTGCATGACCATAAATGAATTACAGTATTGCAAAAGCTATTAGTCTAAATTTAAGAACTAATGCAACTAATTAGTACGTGCAAAACATTACAAAACGTTACAGTTCTCATTCATTCACTCATTGATATTGATTTGGTTCTTAAGGTGATTCCCTGGTTTTGCACTGCGCATCTCTTACTGCGCATACCAAGATGGCCTCCGTAAAATAGAGCATGTGACATTATTAAAATGAAGCTGACCGAAGAGAAACGCCATTGCAATTTTTGCTTGCGGTTGTTTCTTGCCGAGGTGAGACTCATGTGCATAACGTAAGCAGTACGCGTGTGCTGAGTTCGACTTCCTCACGGAGAACCTCGATAGTGCATGTTTAATTTGTGCTTATTCACTTTGATTTTCATTTAAACGCTTTCTTTATCACATTGTGTCCTAAATGTGATATCTCGATGTAAATTCTGTAAAAACGGATTTTTTAATACTTTCTTCCCCCTTTCGCATACATTCTATTTTGAAACTCGCCCCAGTCCCCTCTCAAAAATCAAGGAAATTGCATTTGGTGCGCACTTTCTGCAGCTCTACCGTGAAAACGAGTGCGGTGACCCCCATTTTTTATTTCATGATTTTAATAAGGACAGTGCTTCCTTTCAGTGAGAAAAAAAATTGGCACAAATCTATGTTCAGTTTTTCGGCAATTTTACTAAATTGTACGGATTGAGCTATCACGTGTCGAATAGCGCGTGTCCAATTTAATTCTACTTTGGAGCGTAAAGTAAAAACAAGGGCATAAAAAGGCATTTTTCTGGTACGTAAGTGGATAAACAATACATTAAAGTCAAATTCTGTGCGATACCACATGCATCATTGAAGAAATCTTTCCTTTTTGTCTAGTTTTGGGCTGCAGGCGGTTTTTGTAAAAGGGTCCAAAATAGCCGAATTTGTCAGCATTGTGACGTCAAAACGAGCACGGTGACCCCCACTTTTTATTACCTTTTTATCATCTTCTTGACTTGTTACATCAGTGTACCAAGTTTCATCTACAATCTATGTTAGGTTTTTTCACTGGGGAATCACCTTAATTCAAAGCATTGCGAGATAAATGAAACTAATTGACAGTTAATCAAATAATTAGAAGAATTCATAAGAAGAGATAATAAAGTATCGTGTGAAAGTGATTTGAAGTCAGGTATTTTAGTTTCTAGTTTGGAGAAAAATGTGTCTCTGATCTGAGAATAAGCCTTACAATCTAGTAAGAGATGATTTTCATCTTCAATTTTGTTACCTGTACAAAAGTAACATATCCTTTTATCGCGAGGGATTTTTTCGTATCTACCTGTTTCAATTCTAAGTTGATGACTACTTATTCTAAATCTAACCAATGCTTTTCTCGAAGGGTTTTTTTCTTGTTAAAACTAGGTACGGCGAGGGGCTATATTCGTCTTTGATTGTACAATAAAAACTGAGTTTTTGTGATTGTTGAAGGGTCTGATTCCAGTAAGAGACGTATTTATTTTTCATTATGCCGATATACCGATTAACTATTGAGTCACTCAATGAATTACAGGAAAAGTCATAGTTTAGATCATAGTACTCAACCATTTTCACGATATTAGAGTAAAAGCTAGTTTTTCCGTTATGGTGAAGGTCAATTGAAATTCGTAAGGCCTGTTTAACTATAGAATCTTCATCTTTACCTACCAGATAGTCTAAGTAATTTAGAATCTTTTTATTTATATCAATGGTCATGGGGAATTTACCGAGTTCAGCTCTACAAGCAATGTTGGATGCCTTGTTATGTACTTGTAAATAACGTTTACAGAATTGCAAATGGGTTTTTTCAATTGCAGAGCTGTCCCAGGACTTAAAATCTGATTTAACAAAAGCACCCCAAACTTCACTGTCGTAGGTTAGAATTGGTGAAATCATCGAGTCAAAAATTTTACGCGCAAGTGATGGCTTAAGACCATTCAAATCCGTGTGCCGCCTTAGGCTGAAGAGCGCATGAAGAGCTTTTTGTCGGAGGTGTTCAAGCGAAAGTGTAAAATTTCCGAAAGATGTGATGCGAGTTCCTAAGTAAGTATAGTTTTGGACAACGTCGATTACTTCATTGCCTATGCGGAAGTTATGTTCACATTTTCGTGTACATCGTTGAAAAATCATTATTTTGGTTTTCTTAGGATTTATTCTAAGCATCCATGAGTTGCAATATGAAGATAGTGCGTTAAGGCAGTTTTGTAGACCAAGTTTGGATCGCGATAATATTATCAAATCATCTGCGTAAAGGAGAGAGTTGAGTCTGGTGCCATTTGGTAACACGAAAGGATCTGATAAAACATTTTCAAATGAGAACGGTAGATCGTATAGACTGAAGAAAACCTGTACCTAGGGATATGGTGAAATCTAGTTCGTGGAAGTTCTCTTATGAGCGTGTGGCTTAGCTCTCGGCTTCTATTTGTTAAGAAAAATATTCTGCCTTACGTAAACGTTCGAAAATGAAATAGAATTGATCTTTGTTTTTGAAATGTGACCAACACTATGCTGATCATAGTAAGGCTTTCACCTAGAGTTAGATCCCGAAAAGACTGTTTTATTATTATTATTATTATTATTATTATTATATATTAGTCTTTAAAAGCACAGGTGGAATGGCCGATGAATGCAAGAGATTCCATAGCCGCCTCGCAGAGCTACTTGCGTTAAAGAAAGGAGATGACTACGCTACAACCATATCTTGGATAAGGGCGAAAGTATCCTTTGCCATCCTAAGATCAGCCTTGCTGTGTCTCAGAGGAACCAGGAGAAAGAGAAGAGCAGTCAATAATCTGACATTGACATTACATCGGAAAGTGCGCAAGCCAGAAGTTAAGTAGTAACTTTTTATCAGTTTGAATTATTTTTAGATAGTTTTATTTTTTTATTAACTTTTTGATGCTTTTCATAATTGTTATTAGTGGTTTTTAGATAGTCATTTTACGACAATTCTCTTTCGTACACAAGAAGAATGTACATAGGGTATATATTTTAATATTCATATTCTTGAATCTGTAAATAGTCTATTTTTTTTTGAATCTATCAATAAAGTTATTTTATTATTATTATTATTATTATCATTATTATCATTATTATTATTATTATTATTATCAATTTAGATTAGATTCAAACATAGTCTGTAAGCATTTAAGGCTTTTAGTACGGGCCAGGGTGGAAAAAGATAATAGTTAATAATAGCGGAGCTCTTGCGCGCGCGTAGCGCGTGCAGCGGAGCACGACGGTGACAGAATTTGGTAAACTATCCATCCGAGAAAATTTGGTTATGACGTAGCGTACGCCCGCCCACCCGTACACGCACCTCATGTATATAAGTAAATTCAGTCATTACTAGCTTTCTCATATACGAATCATACCAAAAAAGTCTTTCTTGCACTTCTCAAAGTACATGTTAAGGTGATTCCCTGGTTTTGCGCTGCGCATCTCTTACTGCGCATAACAAGATGGCCTCCGTAAAAAAGAGCATGTCATGTAACATTATTAAAATGAAGTTGACCGAAGATAAACGCTATTGCAATTTTTGCTTGCCGTTGTTTCTTCCCGAGTTGAGACTCACTTTGGTTGGAATGTGCATAACGAAAGCAGTACGCGTGTTGCTGAGTTCGACTTCCTCACGGAGAACCTCGATAGTGCATGTTTAATTTGTGCTTATTCACTTTGATTTTCATTTAAACGCTTTCTTTATCACATTGTGTCCTAAATGTGATATCTCGATGTAAATTCTGTAAAAACGGATTTCTTAATACATTCCTCCCCCTTTCGCATACATTCTATTTTGAAACTCGCCCCAGTCCCCTCTCAAAAATCAAGGAAAATGCATTTGGTGCGCACTTTCTGCAGCTCTACCGTAAAAACGAGTACGGTGACCCCCATTTTTTATTTCATGATTTTAATAAGGACGGTGCTTCCTTTCGGTGAGAAAAAAATTGGCACAAATCTATGTTCAGTATTTTGGCAATTTTACTAAATTGTACGGATTGAGCTATCACGTGTCGAATAGCGCGTGTCCAATTTAATTCTACTTTGGAGGGTAAAGAAAAAAACAAGGGCATTAAAAAGCATTTTTCTGGTACGTAAGTGGATAAACAATGCATTAAAGTCAAATTCTGTGCGATACCACATGCATCATTGAAAAAATCTTTCCTTTTTGTTTAGTTTTGGGCTGCGCGCGGTTTTTGTCAAAGGGTCCAAAAAAGCCGTATTTGTCAGCATTGTGACCTCAAAACGAGCACGGTGACCCCCACTTATTACCTTTTTATCATCTTCTTGACTTGTTACATCAGTGTACCAAGTTTCATCTACAATCTATGTTAGGTTCTTTTACTAGGGAATCACCTTAAGTGTATGTTAAGCGAACACTAAAGTGTCTACACCTGAGTGAGACATTTGCATATCATAGTGCCCACAATAACCCACAATAACTCGTTCCTACGCTACGCGTAATCCATGAGTTAAAAATGAGTAAGTTAAATATGTTTATTATTCATTCAAAATATTTCCCCTATTCTGATTGGCTAAAAACACACGCATTATTCACCATAACTAGCTACTGGTGACCAAATTTGGAATAACTTTGCGATTAATCAACCGATGACGTCAATAGCGTAGCTTCCTTGCAGGTTAATGCACCGTTCACCGAGAAGACCTGGGAACGGGAATAAGTTTTATTGGTTGTGAAAACAAAAATGGCGGACATTTCACTCGTTTCAAGAGTAAGAACCAGGCGAAAGAATAGCTAAAAACATGGCAAGAACAGCAAGAAGACAACTCCAGGGGAGACATCTGCTATTTAGAGAATATTTGCGGAGCTGAACAACCCTACACGTTCACTATGGAACATGAACATAACATCGATGGAGGTAAGCATGTTTCAGCTATGTTCTAAGTGGTAACATCACGTAGCCTGAAAGGGGAGTTTTGTCATTTTTTAAATTAAAATAAGCCGGATAAAATCTTGCTTCCACTTGAAAGTCTGTGAAGCAATCAGCACAAGTTTGTACCGACTTGAAGTCGAGACTTTTGATTCGTGATTGACCATGACCTCGTTCCCAGGTTTTTCTCTTCCTCCCTTTTTGATGAGATGAAGACTGGGGCCAATGGGAAAGAGCTTGTGATTTACAAGAGCTTATATATTCAAAATATCAGGCTAAATGGAAAGCACCCAAGGTTTCTGACGGTCTCATCAATGCAAGTGCATGGCCTGGAAGTCTCAACAATGATCTTGTATACTGCTCCCTGTCTGTACTCCGGTTTGTCTTTGTCCTTGACATTAGTAACTAGTAGTCATAAAGTAGTTATCGGTTTGTGTGCAATGCGTGCTCTTGAACGATGTACGGTATAGTAGCTGTCGTAACATGTTACTGTTGAAATCCCTCTGAATAATATGAACAATTAGTAATCACTAGGCTCTCCAGCTTAAGCTTCGAAGGAGAAATGGACGAAATAAATTAGTCCAATGACTTGTATTCACACATTTTTCTCCTTGAAAGCTCCTGAAGTCTACAATAGTTGTTTTTGCTTTGGAAGCAAAAAAAAAAAGAACTTTGTAGAAATCGCGCTAACATTTAGAAATATCCCAAAACTGATATTCTCGCATTTTGTTATTGACACAATTGATACGTAATAGGACTTCGTGCCGTACAATTCAGAGGTAATACTGCTTGTAATTTCAAATAAAATCCGCCTCGCGCTACCCGCTCTACTCAGCTGATTTGAATTTACTCGCCAGATTGCTCCCAGGATTGTACTCCGCTCAGTATATCATTACCAATACTTATACTTAAAGTGATTACCTTAAATTTGAAATCCACCCCACTGGTTTGCATCTACCGAATCCATGAACACGAAATACCACCGATTTTTTTTGCTAGCCTTCAATTCAAATCAAGGCCACGATAATGATTTTTGTTTTAATTGTAAGAACAGAACATAAAGTCATTTTCATGCACTGTTTAGCAAGGCCTACACTTCGCTAAAGTCACTCCAAAAAAGCTATTGCAGTAAACTAACAGGGATCGCTCTTTCTGGGATGGCATCGATTTCTTTTCAGACGAGAACATTGTTGTTTTTCGGGATCAAGGATGAAAAAAATCCATAATTTTGGGATAAGGATCACAAAAATGGGTGAAAAATGGGATCATCATATAATCCACATACCTTGTTACAAGCCTGATACAACAAGCATTGCTTTATAAAACTCAGTTCAAATAATGAAGTATTGTAAGATAAGATATGAAGGAACTGCAAAAACTCTTTCTTGGTAAAATGATATAAAATTTAGTTGACAGAAAACACAATTTATTCAATGTAACCAGAAAATACCTGCCAAAAGTCCTAACGTCAAGCTGAAAAGCTGAAACACTGTACATGTTCTATCGCAGGTCACCCCATGTGGGAGCTAAACTCTTGACAGCTACGGCCACATTCACACCGTCCTTGTAACGGGATACTGAAAGAACTGATCCTCCTTTGAACGCGTTTTTCTAGACTTTAGAGGTAGAATTATTGTCAAAATTTGTGCAGCATTTCTACAAAGAACCGAATAATAATAATGTGTTCATCGTCCTGGTCATCGTTGGAGACCCAGGGGCAGTCAGTCGGGTCGGGAGAAAAGGCGGGACGAAAGTTTTCAAGTATGGGCGAAAGAGCCCCTGGGTACCGACTCTCACCGAGCTATTTCCAAAAATTCAAGAGGATGCCGGCTCCTGATTGGGCACAAAAAATGCCTTGTATTATTGTGCCCAATCGGCGAACAGTTTCTCCTGAGTTTTTTTCGTGAGTTCGTACACGACGGCTATTGTTTCGACCCCGGCTTGTCTGGCTCATGCACCAAAGAAATGCACGTAGTCAGGAAACTTTTAGTTTGATATAAAATCCCCATCTGATTTCAAAATACTGTCTGCCCAAAAACTAACGACGCTTTTCCAAAAATACAAGCTTGAGCTTACAACAGGTGTTCCCGCTTGCATCGGTCACGTCTTGCGTAAATATTAGGGAATTTTAAAAAGATACCACGACGGCTGACGACCACGAAAACGTAGCATGGTAAAAGGAATTCACATTTTTTCAGTTTCTATCGTGATTATTCCAACTCGCTTACTTTGTCAAATGCAAGCGAAGTCTTCTGGAGCTGAATTTCTATCAACCATATCCAAGTTCGTGAAGAGAATGAATTTTGTCATTGCTTGTTTACGTCCTTCACAAAAAATGAAATTACAGTAGGCATTTTCACGGGTAGTCGTGCAGTTGACGGCAAAGAAATGTACAAAAAAGTGTGATGCAAGTGCAAAGTTGTTGTTTTGCCTTGTTAAGCTATTGCTTATTTGACTTTCTCGTCGCCGTCGCATCTTTAACTTCCTATTATTTACGATACATTGTGATGAGTCAAACGCAGAATATTCTCGGGGCAAATTGAATTGCTCATGCTGATAGCATCCCAAACGTTTTCTCGACTCATCGGTAGTTCCTTCGTTTCTGGTTAGGAAAGTAGAAAATTAGAGTTTCCCTTGCTCGCACAAGCTTGGTGAATGAACCGGGCAAGTGTGAAAAAACAACAGCCGTCGTGTACGAACTCACGAAAAGAACTCAGGAGAAACTGTTCGCCGATTGGGAACAATAATACAAAGCATTTTTTGTGTCCAATCAGGAGCCGGCATCCTCTTGAATTTTTGGAAATAGTTTTGTGAGAGTCGGTACCCAGGGGCTCTTTCGCCCATACTTGAAAACTTTCGTCGCCCCCTTTCTCCCGACCCGACTGACTGCCCCTGGGTCTCCGAGGATGCGTCCTAGTCTACCAGACGGAAACGTGGATACAGACCTGTTAATTCACCAGGTACACTGCGTTAATCCAGCTACTGCAATTAGTACATGAGTGGTTTCAGGCCTTGGATAAACTTGGATCAGTCGATGCAGTGTTTTTGGACTTTGCCAAGGCTTTCGATAAAGTCTCCCATGCCCATCTCCCCTACAAGTTGGAATGCTATGGTATCAAAGGCCAGATTTTAAATTGGTTAAGGGATTTTCTCACGTCAAGGAAACAGCGTGTAGTGATTGAGGGTCAAGCATCTGACTGGTTAAGTGTTAAATCTGGTGTGCCCCAAGGAAGTATACTTGGGCCTTTGCTGTTCCTTGCATACATCAACTCCTTGCAACTCAGATTTGTTTGCTGACGATACTGTCCTTCATCGACACATAGAAAATAGATCGGATTGCGATCTACTTCAAGAGGATTTGACATCTGCCTCTGAATGGTGCAAGAGTTGGCTTGTTACTCTTAAGACCGAGAAGTGCGAAGTCCTACACATTACACGGAAGAATGATCCAATAAGATGTCAATATTCGTTGAATAACATCTTACTACCGGAAGTGGACCACCACAAACACCTGGGAGTTTGGTTGGAGTCGTCTTTATCATGGGATTATCACATTAACTCAATTTGTGCTAAAGCTAACAAGGTGTTGGGCTTGATTAAAAGGACATTTGGTTATTCAAACAAGACTGGTATCAAGACAGCTTTTAAGGCGCTAGTGATACCTATCCTCGAGTACGCCTGCCCAGTCTGGAATCCTTATCTAGTGAAACACACCAAGGCAATCGAAGCAATTCAGAGAAGAGCGTCCCGACTAATATGTGGCCCCGACAAAGAATATCCTGAAAGACTTTTAGAGTTAAAATGGGACTCTTTAGAACTGAGACGGAAATATCTTAGCCTAGTTCAAACGTATAAGATTATATTTGGTTACTGTGATATCAATTGCCATCATTACTTTGATATTATTGGAATAACTCGAACTAGAAGTAAGCATGAGTATAAAATAAGGCCTAAAGTTGCCCGTACAAATTATTTTAAATATTCATTTTTTCATAGATATAATGATGATTGGAACTCTTTGCCTTCTGAAGTAATGTCATCTCCTAGCCTTCAGTCTTTTAAAGTTTCACTGATTAAGTACCTTCGCTCATAATTTACCTTAAAATATTAGGCATAGTGTCTTTAATATAAGTTTATGCATCATTATTATTAGGCATCTAGGTTTATAATTTATAGTCTAATTTATAGTCTTTTAATATATGTTTATATATTAATTAATTATTTTTTCTTTTTTCTTTTTTGGAAGGTATGTCTTAGCATGGGAATTTGGTTTCCCCCTACTACCGTCCTGTTAACCATTTTTGTATTTTTGTTCGATTGTATATGTTAGTATTAGTTCATTTGTATCAGTTATGTATGGTTACGAACTGTGATTAAAGATTAAAGATTAAAGGTTAATCAAATAATTGTTTCGATGAAAATAAATTTTGACAAATTTGAAGGAACTGTGCTGAATCTTATCCAGTTTAAAATAGAGAAAATGAATCGGTTTCTTGAGTCTTCATTGAAGAATCACAGTTTTTCGTTCAAGAAAAATTACGATAAGACGTTTTCTTTAAAACCTGTAACTAAACCTGTGCGAGTACAATTTAAAATGTGATTTGTAATTGTAATCAGTCTGCAGATGTCTGGACGGTTATCCTGCTTTGATTTACGTTGTTTAATAAGTTAGAATACAGCAATATTTTTTGTAGCTTCACACATGCATCTTTTTAACTAAGAAACTCGGGTACTTTCATAGGGTATTTTAAGCGAAAAAGCTATGATCTTCGATCCTAACTTATTAGAAGACTGCAACAGAAAAATATCGAAAGGTGGCTCAAGAGCTTGGACTGTACAGAGGAGTATTGAAAACCTTCCATATCAAACGAGATTGAACAGCTTCGTTCGCTCTCTATCGAGGGAAGACTTTTCGTTTACGGATGAGGTATATATGCAGTCCGTAAGCGTGCGCTGTGCTTGATGCAAAGCGATAGCATGAAGATCTAAGTAGATCGATCCGAAGATAGGCTGTAAATATGTAACACCGTGCAAGGAACTCGAGTTACCAAATCGTAAGGAGGCCCTCAGCTATTTCTTGACTCTCTGAACCCTTTATTTGAGCAGGAGAATGTGATAAATGGGTAAAGGAAAAATCTGAAAGCCACCGACATACACCGGTGCATGTGGGGTCTAGATTACATGACTTTATGACCAATTCATTCGAAATTCATGGTTAACCTGGGGAACTGAGCTCATATATGTTACTACGAATAAGTAAAACTTACATCATTTTCAGTTTCGTCAGTGGTTACTATGTAATAAACAGAGTTTTCAGCTCATATCATATCAGGTGTGTACCAGGTCAACGGTGATATCGCCATCGCCGACTCTGTGGAACTTTACGGAACACAGAGTGGCATCGCAGTTACCAAAGCCAGGGATGCATATGCCATAAAAACACACAATTACCAAAAACGTTTTTATGCGCGATTCACATGCTTATGGGGTTGCTATCAGTTTCGCCCATACCGTGAATGTAACACTAGATAACAACTTGTGTGGTCTCAAATTAAGTCAGGATATGCTCTGGTTGTCCGACGAAGTTGAGCCAAAAAGGTATTGGTCGGGTCAAAAAAATAAATTAGAATTCCTTAAAACTCATTACCATCTTCAAGATGACCAAGGCTACTTTAAAAGTTGTCTCTATGAACATTGCGACGAAGGAATGCAAATCGAGAAAAACGTTTTCAACGGAAGTCCAAATACTGGACGACATAGAGACCACGCCATATACCTCAAAGGGTTCGACAACATGACAGTAATAAGCAACTACGTCAGAGGTTGGCCTGCGAATGCATCGGGTGGCATTAAAGCTCGAAATGGCCAAAATCTTTGGCTTGTTCGGAATTACGTTGACGACACCGGAATTCTGCTGTATTCCCACGACAACAAAACAAAAAAGGCCTGTATTTATGTAGGTCTCAAGAACGTTGTAGTCTACGGAAATCACCTCAGAATGCAAACCAACCTAAACAATTCAAACAAGTGGTTTGAGATACCACGAGCCTCATCACAATGTTGGAAGAGATGAGAACATCAAATATTCTGGCAATGAATTTGAAATCATTGGTGTCAGTAATCCGACTGATTACCCTTGCATTTGGCTGACCAATGGCAATCCGTCTGAACATCACGTGTACGCAGACAGCACATATTTTGGCCGAAGTATTAACACGGTTAGGATTGCAGGCCGGCATGGCCAGGTCCTTGGTCCTGCAGCATATGAACGAGGGGACTTCAACCAAAGTATCAAAAATACGTTAAACCGTTATCCTTTATACAAACCAAACATGCCACTCTATTAAAATGAGTAACTCTGTCACACATTATGAGAAAAGTAGAAAAGATTAAAGAGGAATTACAATATTCATAATTACGTATAGATGAAACAGTTAATGTGCTATAAAACTGTTTTAGGGAAATATTAAAATATAATCCAGGAATATATGTGTTTTGTTGAATTGCTCTTTCACACTGATAGAAGTAGCCATCACGCAGCAGCGCCTCTTAAATCATTACCGTTCATATTTCTGGTCCATCATATCCAAGTAAAAACGTCTATTTATCATCAGAAAGATAACTTGTTCAAGACAAACTATAAACATGCATAACTGTAATATAGTATTGTTATTAAACAACGAAGGAGTGCTCGCTTTGCGCAATGGCAATCAGTAATTTCATTTAAATTTTCCTTGCCGTTCAAAGTTCTTTATTAGTAAGTTGATCGCGAGATACGCCACTTCAGAGGGTGTGGATGGGGTTAGCTGATAGCTGAGGATTGGCCAAAACGTAAACTATTAGCTGGGAAACGTTTTTTTAACTGATAGCTGAGATTCTTTGAGCAACTGTCAGCTGAGATAAGTAAATTGTGTCCGAGACAATGAGACAGGTTATCGCCCCTATTGGTATTATAGCACCTACACCTAAATAAGTGCTTTTTTCCCTAACAATGATTGTAATAAATTTCCGCTCCTAAGGGCCAGCATTGCAAGCTACAAGCAATTGCAAGAATTGAGACAGTACTTAACATGTGCGTGAACTTAGACCCTTTCTTAATGTGATATACTGACGATTTTAAAAAAAGTGCATCATATTAGACCTTTTTTTATGTGAAATATTGATATTTCAAAACAATCTTAGCCTTGCAAAAAAAATGGTAACTTCTTAAGCTTTATATCTTAAGCCCGCGTGGAAGCTGCCCATTTGGGAATCTGGAGACAGACGAAGGGACATGTCTCCAGCTTGCTGTTTCTACTTAATGTACCTCTCACTTGCCTCTCGCAGGCCTGCCTATGAAATGATGGAGAATCCATAGGGGCGGGTTCAGGGGGAGCCGGTGAATATTCGCTGCAATTTTGTTGCATCGAGTCTTGGGGTCATCTTTTACAATAAGTCTGCTCACAGACCCGACCCCCCTCGACCACCCCTACTTTCCCATTAAAGACAAACATTGCCGCGCTCGCTACCGAAAAGGCTTTAGATGAAACACGTCTGGAGCACCGACTAGTTTTCTATTAATCTCTTTGTTACTGTAAGCCAGATTTCCTCGGCTGGTGAGGTGACCAGTCCATGAACCGGTTTGACCTGTTGTCCCTCTACGAGATGAAACTTGAACCGTTTGATGAGGACAGCAAGAAACACGAGCCCTTCAGCAATTGAGAACCTCCATCCGGGACATTTACGTTTACCAACAAACCCAAACGGTTGGTAAGCGAGGCTTGGAAGCTCTTTAATGTTCTCTGGACTGAAACGATCAGGATCAAACCTGAAAAATATTACACGGTGTCATTTTTCTTTACTGGCAAAAGTTATCTCACTTTCTGCGGTTAGGGTCTTTGCGTGGCAAAGAATTGGTCTGCCCATGCGTCAACAATTCAGTCTTACTTACAAATGCTGTCACAAGACCCTGTCTGAACGGAATAAAACCTCTATCTTTTTAAAGATAACATCACGCTCCATGATTAGGTTACATGGGTCGGCCATTGGAACAGATTTCAAAAATGTAAACTAACTAACAGAAAAATGAAGTAACTTGCCCCTTCCCCTGATCACAAGAACTATCAGAACTAACAATCAGAACTTGAAGAAACTGGATATGTCATGGGGAAAAACAGAGCAACTTAGTTGTAACTAAGGATTTACTCAAGAATGGTTGAAAAGTGGTAGGAATTTTTTTAGCCACCCGGGTATGTCCCGTATGGCCACAGAACACCCAACAAAAATTAAGGGTTGCGTTCTCGTACCTCGAACGCAATTACCTAAACTAGTTTTGCAGTCTTCCTTTTCTTCTCGAACCTTCGAGTTATTAACTAGTCACAGTAACTCATTCAACAACATAAGAGACTGCTCGACTGCTGGCAAACTGAGAAATTCCGAACTGTTTTACCTTTTGGGCTCTGGCCACAACTCTGGATCTTGAAGAACAATTCCAAAGGGAAGAAGAATTGGCGTCTGCGGAGGTACACAAGCAAAAATATATTGTTAATTTTATTTGAGCTTTAATTTTATTCTAAGGTCCATTACAGTCATTAAACTGGCTTCTTGTTTAATCGCCGTGGTAGTTTCAATCCACTTTCAACACTCACTGTCAAATTGCACAAAACGCGACTTTTTACTAAAGTCTTTAAGCCTATTTACCACTAAAGAAACTCAAAGGTGACTGGAAACCAACTTCTAGAAATTAATTTATCCAGGGTCGGGCTTTTCGAACGTGGGTTAAGATAACCCAGGGTTAGTGCGAAATTTGAACTCAGATGTGAGAGCGCAAAAAGTAAATTCAGTTTAATTCTCTTTGTCTACAATTTGATGATTGGATACTCTAAAAAAATATAGAAAATCATCTGAGAGAGTGCTTTTGATGAAAAGAAAAAGAAACCCTGGTTAAAATTTAACCCTGGGTTAGCGCTAACCGGCGTTCGAACAACTGGGCCCAGTTGTTTGGGTGGCCTGAAGAGCTGTGATTGGATAATAGTCGCCTTTGGAAGCTAGCAAACTACCATACCGATATACAATACAATACAATACAATGTTCTTTATTTTGAGAGGGTAGATATACATGATTAACCCAGTTAAGAGTTTTCTAACACATGGCCCTCAAAGCGGGCCGTAGTTTAAAACGATCCAAAAGAGAATGGTGCTAAAGAAGGATGTTCCTAGTCAATGAGAAATTTCTGGAGCGGACAAGACAAGTGTGTCAGCTGGCTGACTGTACCTCTTTTGGAATGACAAACTCGCCCACTTGAAGATCGTATTCATGGATTCTCGCCCCCCAAGGCGCCAAGAAAGAACAACGGAGAGTCTCATCTATCACTTGACGAGTATACCTGCAATTAAATTTATGAGTAAAACAGACTTAGGCCCTGTCAACACGTCTAAGAATACTTTTAAAAGCGAAGACTTTTTCTTCGTTTTCGAAAAATAATGCGTCCACACGAAAATTCTAAAACGGTGGAAAAGATAGCCATCCCTTACAGAACATGCGCTATAGGATGTAGGACATCATCGTACAACAAATCAGCGGCAGACTGAAATTGCACAAAATAACCACCATTAATTTATAAAAACCAGTGTCCACTCTCCGTTGTAGCAAACAACCTAGGGGGTTTTTATTTGTCAATCTTTTGTTTCACAACTTACGGTACAACAAACGGCTCTGATTAAAATGCAAAACCAAATCCCAAAAGACTCACTTATAAATAATTCTAATTTAATTAACATTGTCACCAATGGAATGAATGATGATAAATCTGACTCGTTCCCAGTCGTCTCTCAGTCACCTGTCAAGGAGAACGCGAGGGGTTATGGGAAGGATGGCCCTCTTATTACCCCTCGCGCTCCCTCCGGTCACACTTCTCGCGTCCCGCGCGTCTTCCACGTGCGATCCAAATAGAGACGACCGGAGAAGGGGACTAATCAGTTGCTGAATGGATACATTTATTAGTTTTAGTTCAGTTGAGAGGCAACTTGTGGTTTGATGTCCTCATCTCCCAGGACGTCTTCAAGTTCCTTGTAAACTTTCTCTTGGATCTCAGGATGTTTCGTCAGG
>OZ037777.1:57983731-58058731 GCA_964035525.1 Porites cylindrica | reverse complement strand
TTTTTAAATTATATACATGTGTATTTAAATTGTCAGGTCATTAGGGAGTTTTAAATCCGAGTTTACTGCGAACCTCTAACCGCTGGAGGTCACGTGACAAGTCTTTCGCATCAAGTTTGAGGTTTACCTCGAGCGTTTTCAACGTGGGGAGGTAGGTTTTCCCGTATGTCATTTACCTGAAAGCTTTTAGCGTATAATTCTTGACTGTCTTATCCCACGTACAAAAATCTTGTGGAGCAAGTATTTATCCATTAGGTATTTTAGGTATTTTTATTTATTTGCCACACAATTACATTACTTAAAGATGCCAAAAGAAAAAAAAAATGTAGGAAGAGATGGCGAGGAGGCCTAAAAGAAACTATAGAGCTTATGTTAATTAGGCCTCCTCAATTACAATTTTTCGAAGATGGCATAAAAATTACGACGACGGGTACAGTATAATATCAGGTGAAAAATTAAACTAATCAATATTACGGAAGTTTACATGTACAAATGTTGAATATTAAAAGGCTTTTTCCCAAGATTTTTGTTGAAGTATACTAATAATTATTACAAATAAATGCCTTAAGTGCTCTTTTAAAGGAGAAAGGTGAGGAAGCGTTGATGATGTTGGTGTTTAAGGTGTTGTAAAATTTAGGTCCTTGATAAAAAACGGAAAATTGCTTGGTTCGAGTACGACAGAAAGGCAGACGAAATTTACACGAGTTTCTTGTATTATACGAATGAATTTGACTTTGTAAGGTAAATTTACAATGAAATTTTAAAGGTAGAGTATGGTTTTGATAGGAGTACATGAATAAGCCTAGTTGTATTAAGTATATATCATGAAATTTTAAGATACCAAGATTTTGAAAGATTGGATCAGTATGTACATCGAAAGTGGTTTTAGCTATAGTTCTGATCACTCGTTTCTGTAAAATCTCAAGACGAATAAGGTTAGTTCTGTAAGTAGAGGCCCAAAGTAAGTTGCAGTAAAAAAGGTATGGATAGACTAGAGAAAAATATAGTGTTCGTAAGGTTTTCGTGGATAAATAGAAACTGGATTTACGAATAATTCCTGTGCATTTAGAAACTTTATTGGCGACATGTGAGATTTCAGATTTCCAATTTAAATTTTCGTCCATGATTACTCCCAGGAAAACTGTTTCTTTTACTTGATCAATTTTTTGACTATTAATTAAAAGTTGAATAGTTTGATTTGTACGCTTTTGGGATGGTTTAAATGCAATGAATTTGGTTTTTTTCAAGTTTAATGAAAGCCTGTTAGCTCTAAACCATATTGACAACTTATTTAGTTCAGCGTTCAGTATATTAGTAAGGCAGTCTTTATCCTTGTGAGACACAAATACGTTTGTATCATCGGCAAATAGTATCAGTTGTAATATTGTTGACGTGTTGATTATATCGTTGATGTAGAGTACAAAAAACAAAGGCCCTAGTATTGAACCTTGGGGAACGCCACACATGATATTAGCACGATACGAAACATAACCATTGTATTCTACAAATTGAAGTCTGTTGGAAAAATAGTTCTTAATCCTTTTCAGAGCCAAGCCACGTATACCATAGTGTTCAAGTTTATCAAATAAGATGGAATGATTGACTGTATCGAAAGCTTTCGAGAGATCTAAAAAGACACCAACCGCTAATTCACCACGATCAATAGCAGATGAAATTTTTTCATGCAAATCAATCAAGGCAAGCGTCGTAGAGTGGTTTTTCCTGAAGCCGAACTGGTTATCACAGAGAATATGTAAATTAGTTAAATAATCATACAAACGATTATAGATGATTCTCTCTAGAAATTTTGAAAAGCTTGGTAGAACCGAGACAGGCCTATAGTTAGTGAATAGTGACTGGTCATAAGCTTTAAACAGAGGTACCACACGAGCTATTTTCATTTGATCTGGTACAATGCCATGAGCGATCGATAAATTCATAATGTGAGCCAGAGGTCCCGAAATGATTTGAATGGATTCCTTAATTATAGACATTGGAATATTATCATATCCAGCCGCTTTCAGGGAAGCAAAAGATTGAGCAATGGTAATAATTTCATCCTCTGTTGTTGGGCTAAAAAAGATTGATTCTCGAAATGATCCAGATAGAAAATCTTTATGTGAACAAGGAGGAGGCTGTATCTTCTTTGCGAGGTTGGGACCAATACTAGAGAAGTAGCTGCAAAACCTATCTGCTACTTCCACTGGATCAGAAATCTCCTGACCGTCTGACTTAAATATTGTATTTAATTGAGGCCTCGACTTTTTTCTATTTAAGACTTCGTTTAAAATTTTCCAGGTCGCATGTGTATTTGATTTAGCATCTTCCAATTTCTTTTCATAATACTGACGCTTAGCCAAACGCAAGGTGTGATTCAATTTGTTCTTGTATCTTTTGTAGAGTGAACAATTGTCGACTGTTGGAACTTGAAGATATTTTTTGTAAAGTTTATTCTTTGTTTTAATTGATTTAAGAAGAGCTTTCGTTAACCACGGTTTTTTAAAGCGCCTCTGCTTTCTAGTCGCCTTCTTGAGAGGGAAGCAATCGTTATAAATCTTTGTATACATTTCATGAAAGCGTTTGTACGCAATATCTGGCTCATCACAAGTTTTAATCGAAGACCAATCAACAGCTTCTAGTTTTTCAACAAAAGTAGGAATATTATTCGGATTCTTATCTCTAATAAAGAAGGGGTCTTGTCGACATCGATTTACCGACGTGTTAACGTTATCTGAATGAATTGAGAAGACGGGTAGATGATCTGAAATGTCAGTAAATAATAAGCCGCTTCTCGAACGTTCAAAAACGTTGTTCGCAAAAATATTATCTATTAACGTAGCAGTATGTGAAGTAATTCTCGAGGGACGCGTAATCAAAGGAAAAAACATATTAGAGTACATTCCATCTAGGAATTGGCCTGTGAGGTGATGATTTTGGTAGTTAATTAAATTAATATTAAAGTCCCCATTAGGAAGCATATTTTGTTTTCTCTAGAGATATTACCTAACAACTCATTGTTTGTAGACAAGAAATCGTCGAGTCTATGATTTGGCGGTCTGTAAACAATACCAACAATTATATTTTTTTCTCGAGGTCTTATTAATTCAATGAACAGTGATTCTACAGTATCAACATTATGGAGGGACAAATCTTCTCGAAGTTTGAACTCTAGATCGTTTGAAATATAAAGCCCTACCCCACCTCCAGTTCTATTTTGCCTATACTTGTGAAGAAATTTGAAACCATTAATATCGACCGAATGAGCAGAATCGTTTAGCCAGGTCTCAGAAATTCCGATTACAGAAAATTTTATGTTTAAGCATGATAGATAGTCAGTCAGCTTTACTAAATTATGAGGAAGACTACGAATATTAAGATGTAGGAAAGAGAAATCGGCATCAGAATAATTTTCGCGTCTGAGCATTTCGTTAAATTGATTTTCAATAAAATAGTCGCAGGGTGTCTCAACTGCATGAAAATTAATGTCAGGATCAAGACTGCCAGACTGTGTCAAAGAAGCGTTTGAGTTTGAAAAAATTGGATTGTAACGTAAGCTAGAAAATCTATCGGGATCAAAGTGAACAGGACCATTCTGTAGTTCATATAGCGCCAGAGAAAAGCTAGAATCATCTAAATGATTAAAGGGCAGTACATCTGATAGCGAGTATTGTGTCACTGTAATAAACTTATCTAATTTAACCACTTATCTGATTTAACCACGTCTGTCCTTTACAATCAATTTGTCCAACACAAAGTACGCTATTTTTCCATTCCGCTTTGCTTCCTCCAGCTTGGGTCTCTGCTCTTCACGCTTATCAAGGGTCTCCTTAGCAAGATCTTCATTTACGTATAAACCGACAGGTTTAATTCTTCTTGTCGCCTTCAATATTTGCTCCTTTTGCTTAAAGTCTCGAAGTTTGCACACAATTGTGCGAGGGCGTCTTCTAGGGCCAGAAGCAACCCTACCAACACGATGAGCACGTTCGATGTGGAGCGCTTCTTCAAGGTTGAGCTTCTCCGCTAGAACTTGTTTGACTTTTTCCTCTGTAGTGTCCCACGATTCGTTTTCTTCTTCTAAGATCCCATCAATTCTGATGTTGTTTCTTCTACTCTGATTCTCCAAATATTCTAATTTGTCCATATGGTAGTCGATAGAGTCGTAGATGTCCTCGATGTCATCCTCTATCTCAGCAAGTTTGGTTTTACACGGCTTTAGCTCGTCGATATCTTTCTGAGAGAATTCAAGACTTTGTTTGAATTCTTTTGTGTCCTTCTGGCATATGTTTAGGCGAGTCTTAAGTTCAGCCACAGTTCCAACCACTGTATCTAGTCGAGAATTGAAATTGCTCACAAGCGAATCTACAAGGGTTTTAAACATCCTTTCTTGAAGCTGAAGCATCTCATTCAACATCGCCGTCGTTACAAATTCATTCGAGGGATTCTTGTCAGCGCTTGGTGAGCCGCCGGATGTCTTAGAATTACGTGTTTCTGGCATAATTTTAGCGCACAGGAAAAACAAAAATACTGACAAATCGATGAAATAGGCAAGAAAAAGAGCGAAATAATCAAAATACGAGGAGCTAAAAAATTAGCGTCCGCTCGCCATAAATATGCAAATATCCATTAACAGAGGCACAAATTCGGGCGAAATCCTAAATTTGATAAATTATTTTGGATCTTGAAAAGAAGTGCCTTTCATGGCTGCTGATTCAAAATGGCGGCCGTAAATTTGCAAGAAGAACTGATGTAAGCACTTACAGCTCTTTGCTGCTAGATAACCCAGTGTTACCGTAAATTTCTTTTATTTTCACTGATTGATATTTCTTTTATTTCTAAATGGAAAAATAAACCTAGAATGGCTCCATTTTGTGAATCCACTTCTTTAATCCACCGTCAACTTAAATCGAATTATGTTTGAACGTCGAACCGCAAACGGGTGACCGCAAACCGCGGTTAGAGGTTCCCGGTAAACTCCGATCTAAAACTCTCTATTGACCCGAGACCCGTCTCTTATCTGCAACACTGACTTATACATTCAATAAATTGGCTATCTACCATCTCACATCCAACGCGCACTTATGGTGGAAGGGTGATATTCTCAACTCAGAAAACCCGCATGGATTTCAGACACCCCTAAAAATAATCCCCCACCCCCCAGCCCCTGTAAAACAAGTTGGTCTATAAAGTAAAAGTAAGTCTATGTGATCAGCTCCTTCTGCATGGGTCTCCTTCAGGTTTACTCAGAAGTATCAGTGTATCAAACTACCGTGATCACCTGGAAGAGATGTTACAGTATGCTACTGTTGTTCCTGCCGTACTGCAGGTGACGTTAGTTATAATGTTTCTTCTTGTTTGTACAGTAGTGTCTGTTTGCTTCTTTGTATAATCTGGTGGTATAGGACTTCAGTAGCTTGAGAACAGCTTTTACTCAAAGAGCAACATTCATTCATGAAGGGGCAATTTCTTACATTTATTAAGTCACTGAAACTGAAACTATTAATGCATTACAAAATATAATTGTTGGCAACTTAAAAATTTTTAAAGGCAACATTCAGAGAATCTCTGGGTACGTATCGTGGTATGTGTACTTTCTTTACACGTTTGTGTTTTTTGTTTTAATTTCAGTCTATTAAAGAATTAAGCATGATAATTATTGTCTACATTAACTTCCATGAAAAATGTAATGCCCAGAACAGTTTTTCTCCTTATGTTCAAATTGATAGCTTGTTCTTTCTCTGCATTCAGTCACAGTTTATTGATTTGACAATCATAGATAACTTCTATACTGGTAGCCCTGTGCAGCCACTTATTATTCTCTATTTAACAACTCAAGTGTTTTAAACAGTAGGTAGAGTTTCACCCAAGTCTTTTCCAGAAAGGGTTGCTTAAGTACTGCCAAAGAAAAGGAATTTTGCTACAAGCCTATACCTCATTAGGCCAAGGAAAGGTATGTTACAACCAAGATTTAGTCTTCAGTGGGTTTCTAGTATGGGAATAATAGATGTAGCTAAGAGATTCATTGCATTGAACTGAAATCATGACCTTATGGCTTTTGGAAGTGTATGGACACTCACCAAAGGAGCTGGTGCAGGACTTGAAAAAATCTTAAATTTCAGCATGTTTATATAACAAGCAGCTCTAAAAATTTGCTTGCCCAGGACCATTGCATCCTTGTCTCAGTTTTTGATGTAGTTAGAAGATGACTTGACTAGACCTTGGCCTATCAGTCAAGTACACTGTAAGCATGAAAATTACTTACTTGGACACTGGGCACTGGTTTCAAGCCTTTTTTTTTTTTTTTTCAATAGACACTGAGCTATAATACTCGTCAAAAATCTTGAAACACTTGTATGCATTTCTCCTTCCCCAGTGTTGATTTGGGTATTATAGTTGTCTCAGTGCTCCAAAATACGCATGGCTCAACACTGGGGAAGGAGATGGGAGCAATTGAGTGAGAACAAAGGTGTGGAGAGTGAATGTAAGAAAGTTTCGAGAAAATTCAAGAGAAACGGTTCCTGATTCAGCGATTTGTGATGAGTATTGTAGGCCTTTAGCGAGCGGCCATTAACTATCTGGGAGGAGGGCCGGTATTATTTCAAAAGCGAGGGCCCAAAAATTTAAGCCCTTCTCAGGTTAACAGCCCAAAAATCCTGCCCGCTCCAAAAATGTGTGCCCAAAAAATTGTAACCCTCCCCTGTAATAAAATTTTAAGTATTCAAATGTTCCATCGTGAAAATCCATATAAGCGTAACTTTGAGTCTATTTTTTCTTTGGAATAAAAAAAAAAGTGTTAGTATTCACAATATTTACAAAACCCAATTTTTTCTTTTTGTTAGTTCATGATCAATAACCACAAAACAGTTCAATAACCACCGAACAGTTCAATAACCACACCAGCAGTTCAATGACCACACATTAGTTCATTCAGCGTAAACTACATGTAGCTGCGGAAGAAATTAAGCCACAGCTACGTTCTAGATATTTTTTAAGTAAGTGATAAATACTCATTTAGCAACGATACAAGAACTAAATTTACATATAGCTATGGTACATTGTTATAAAGTTTCAGTGAGCTCACTAATATAGACAGAAACATAGATTGATGTTAATTAAGAAGTTCTAGTCTGCTCAGAAGGTCTGTCATTCTCATCAGGGGCACAGTGAACAGACCTGAAAAGAGAGTAAGCACTGAAAAGGGAAAGCTGACTTGGTCCGGAGAAAAATTCGGATGCTAAATAAACCGACAGAGCGCGCGTTGATAAAGCAGAAAACATAACGGTTAGCGGTGGATGAAACCCTGTTTTGACTCTCTTTCCGCACGTTTCAAACTACTGGTGTGGTTATTGAGCTGTTGTGTGGTTATTGAACTAACAAAAAACTAACAAAAAGAAAAAAACTTAATTGGTAAATAATAATGATGGCGGCGCCGATGATGATGCGATGCCACTGAACAATGTCAGAAGGAGGAATCAGGAAGTGCCTTTGATATTCACTCGGGTACTGCAATGGAAGCATACGACAGTGGCAGTTCAGATGACTCTGGCCGGCCCTTCTGGAACGTCATTCAAATGCGCTCCTTACTATCAGCCTATTGACTAATCGTTACATCTTCACTGTACATTTGTATACTATACATACAAAAAACTACGTTGCATTTGTTAAAAAAGAAAAACATTCTGTTCCTGTTACTAAGACTGACTGAGTTTGTAAAAGAAGGATTAGTATAAACTGGATCACTATGAGTTAAAAAAACAAATACAGATCGAGTACCAGTCATAACATGAAAAATACATTTTCAGTTAACATAACGTGTCATCAACTATCCGTGCACTTTTGATTGCGGCTCGTTTTAAGAAGGGCTTTCATGAAATTATCTGCCATTCAGATGTATTATAATACAGGAAAATCACATGACGGTGACGTTGATTAGCCAAAACGAAAGCCAAACTAAAACCGTGCGCTGTTTTCAAAGTCATTTCAAAGGGAAGCAAATTGGAAGCGAATCCGCGTGAAGTCACTTCTCATCGGCAGCCAATCAAAGTGCTTTTTAACCGTGCGATTCAGCTTTGAGTATGTAATTCTGTTAATATTACTTGCACGGCTATCGTATTTCAAGCACTGCTTAATATTTCAGTAGCACAAACCCAATTAAATAGTACGCGCACATCGCCCAAAGGCGCCCAGAAATTGTAACCCTAAAATGCGGGCCCAGAAAATTTTAGCCCCAAAAAATCGCAGCCCTCCCCCAAAATTTACCAATTTAAAAGTCCTGTCTGGCATTTCGGGACAAGTATATTTTCTTTCAGGGTAAGTAACTATAAAAGGCCACTCGCCCAGTGGGCAAGGGTATAGGCAAGTTATTCTCTAACAAAATCATTAACTAAGATAAGCAAGAAGATGCCACGAACAAGCAAAATGTGACAGCTGCTTGCCCAAATGACAAGTAGGAAATTCCCTTTTTTTCGAGTTCTTGGGGGTTGCTTTTGTTGTTATTTGTTTTTTAGAGGAAAATTTGAGGAAGACTGTGCAAGACAATTTTAATGCAGACAAAAAAGCAAGATTGCACAATAAACCAAAGTACTACGATCTCTTTAGCTCTTAGATGAGGCACAAGTCAGACGTAAAGCTACAACATACAACAAGTCAACAGCTGAAGTGTTACTCAAGTGGGCTCTTCAACATAATGTAGGTAGGTATGTTAATTATAGTTATTAGTTAGTGTATAATCAGCATGCAGCTCTCCTCTGAACTCCTTCCACCTGTTTGATGTACTTCGTAAGATGTACGTGCCAGGCTGAACTGGCGTGTTCCTTATATGGTCTCACAAGGGCCATTTAGGTTGCTTCTTTCACTCCCTCATCAGGTCAATAGACCTTTTTACCGATACGGCGGCCATATTGAATTATTTCGATTTAAGGAGAATTATAGGATGCCCAGGGGGCATGAGCACATTTCGTTTGTATTTTCAAGCGCTTTTCGGGACATTTTTTCGTAAAGTTTTCTTAGAATAAGATTGTAATGGGAAAAAAGATCCTTGTGCCGTGTTTGGATGTAATGATGATCGCTTTTTTCCCGAGAAATACACAGTGAAAGACCATATTTCTGATACTAAACTAGAAAAAGGCGATCATTATTACATCCAAGCACGGCACAAGGATCGTTTTTCCCATTACAATCTTATCCTAAGAAAACTTTAAGAAAAAATGTCTCGAAAAGCGCCCAAAAATACAAACGAAATATGCTCATACCCCCTGGGCATCCTATAATACTCCTTAAATCGAATTAATTCAATATGGCCGCCGTATCAGTAAAAAGGTCTATTGTTCAGGTTTTGCAAGAGAAATCCATGTTTTGGTGATTTTCTTCATAACTTGGTTATGTGTGAGCCTCAGTAGAGGTTAGTGAACAGCTCCACGTCCAGATAAGGGTGGTGAACCAATGAATCTAGCTCCTTTTCCACTAGATCCTATTGTGACAGAATGAATACCATTTAATACTTTATGTTGTTCTCAGGAAGTCATACTTACTGAGGGATTAAATTTACGAGTGCACTTCCGGGTTTAGAGTTCTTTATTATAGTTATATATAGATACTGTCTTTTTCAACAGGGGTGATTCTTAAGTCTGTCCGACCCCAGCACATAAAGGACAACTTGAGTGTTAACGACTTTCAACTCTCTGCAAAGGACATGGCCATCTTAAATCACATGAACACAAACACTCGGTTTTGCTGGGATCCAACGGCAGTCACGTGACATTGTATACACGGAAAAGTTTGGCAAATTTTGTTAACGTTGATCAAACAAGAAAAGAAATTTGCGCAGAAGTAATGTCCTCTTCCCTTGATGCTCGTTCCCCGTTGTGTTCTTTAACCAAGTTATTGGCTGCGTTGCCTGTGCAAGTGAAGCCTGCGATTTAATGCAATGAACTCTGTTTTAAGACCATGTTTGTTGTTCCTTTTTGATAAAATAGCACTCGCTGAATTAGTTTTTCCATCTGTTCCTCAATATTCCGCAATACAAACGGCGCTTTCTGGGCTGACCGGGCTCAACGTAGTCCACAGAAAAAATATTTCTACTGCCATAGTTGGCAAATACCCTCCTCACACCGGAATGTTCAATTCCACGCCCGCATTTGAACTCTGTTGTGCACAAACATCCACGTCATGCATTCTCTCAACGACAAACCGCTGAAATTACCAGACAAGCTAATAAATAATAAAAAAAATATATTTATATAGCGCCTATACTTTTCAGTGCTAAGTGAGGGTTCTGAATGGGTAAAATAATAAAAAAATAAACGACTGACATGATCTTATGTGTATACTGAGGTCTACTGGTACAGAATATTATTTCTTTTATATCAAAAAGTAAGCACATTTGAGCAATTTTGTCAAATAATATAGTCGAAGATCATGAAAGGAGAGAAATCCCATTCCCATTTTAGAAATTGTTAAACCCTTTTCCCAGTGGTTAAATCCCAGCCCCAGTGTAGTAATCCCATTTTCCCAGAACATAAAAAGGCAAATCTTAGTTCCCATTTTACCCCTTCAGAACCCTCGTCTTTGTTTTCACTGAATGGCATGGTTACTCCTCATCTCGTCATGTTATCTCAACGACGTTTCGTAGACAACTCTCTGAGATCACACAGACTTTCTTTGAGGCCGGACTGACTCACGACACAGCTTTAGTCAGCTGTTTAGTGTTGGAAGAACTACAGAGTTAGAATATTTTTGGTTGTAGGTAAACCAATCGCAGCAATAAAATATTATTATTTAGGAGAGAAGACAAGATGAGGTTGGTTATTGTAGTGAATTTGTCTGCATTTAATACACATCACTGATAGTCAGATTTGTATTCTCATGGTTCAAATAAGAAGCTGTGAGGCCTTATGCAATAGGCTTGATTAACGCCGCTCTCTCGTGTCTGATCTTGCTTCTTTCCGAGAAGAGGGAGAGGGAGGGAAGAGAGGAAGGGTGCTTATTTCTTGAACAGTGGCTGTCAAACCAGCCTAGCTTCATATTTATACGTTATCAATGCGAACAAGTCACCTGACAGGCATCTCTTTCCCATGCAGGTAACCAGATAGTCATAATTTCGACCCCTGTTGGGAAAACTCGGATTTGTCTGTGCTTCTCCCAGATGGTATCTATTTGCTTTCTGAAGCTCTTGCAAAAATCAAGATATTCGAACCTAACCTAACCAACAATACCGCGACAATCTCGTTGCCACTGTCACTGATAGTGACGTCACTTACCAAGTGTGTTTGCCGTTGTATTTTTGGAGGTGAAATTCGTTCTCCGATGAAACATTGTCCAGGCTGTCTTCAAAATTTGCTTCAACCAATCAGAAGTACTGCCCAGATCTGGATAGTTACGAAAATAAAAATCCATCCCCGGTGGGAGTCGAAGTAGCTCTCAGTACGGGGTGTACTTGGGGTGTACACGTGCAAGTTGATAGAGTGAAATACCTTGTACCAAATTCAGGGTTCGTACAGAGTCATAAGTGAAGGTACCTTCTCGTTATTGGTATTAATTTCGTAACGAAGCGTTAAGTCATGTGCTAATAGTTTTGCCAGTTATATTTTTTTTTGCAAGGTGAGATAACCATGGCTTATGCTAATCATCAAGCACTCAAGTGCTTAAAAGCTGCAAAAAGAGGTCGTGAAATTCCAAAAAAAAAGTTAAAATACGATAAAATCACCCTGAACTCCCTGATAAGCACAGGCCGTACACGCCCGTCTTTACGAGGCTTGTGTGTCAATATTTAAGATGCGTCCTGCCAGCTGCTTGGGCTTGTTACCAGTCGACGGAGTCGGAGAAGATTATTAACAATTTGGCTCACAGGAACAGGACCTATTTTTTTTGGCTTTAAAAATATTTGCGATTAGTGCGCTAAGCGTGCTCGTTTGCTTAACTGCCACACTTAGCGTGTCAAAAAGCATGCTACAAGAAATAAAGGTTTCAGCGCAGCGAACACTAGTTTGCGAACACGTTTTTCTCTGTTCGAACAATTTTAATATGTAAAACTATGCATTTAGTTAGACACGCTGATCTTCTTTTGACTGTGCTATTACAAGAAAAAAACTTTTAAAATATCTTGCAACTGGTAAACAAAAAAAGTAAACAGGTCTCTGTATCTTTTGCATCCTGTATTATGTGAATGTATATTTATCACGTCCGCTTAAGTCTGATTTTTTTAGGGACTTTAAGATTCAACGACGCGACGACAACGAGAACGTCGCTTAAAAAGTGAATATGCGTTCTTTCGGTCTTTAAAGCGATCATTCCTACCGACTTACTTTGTCACATGTAGGCGAACCCTCCTGAAGCTAAATTTCAAATGACCATATCCAAGCTCAGAAAGAGAAATAAAATTTCGTCGTTGCTTGTTAACGTCCTCCATAAACGCGAAATAAGGCATTTTCACGTCCTGTCGTGCAAAAACGGGAAAGAAATGTACAAAAAGTGGGAAGTTATTGTTTTGCTTATTAAACCTTTTTTTTTTTACCTTCTCGTTGCCGTCCGCGTCGTTGGATCTTAAAGTCTCTAATGTCCTTTGAAACGCCACGATTTCCCCCCGTGACATCATGTGAAAACTGCTCTATAGACCTTTTTAGCTTGTCTGTTTTATCCCATTTCAGAGTACGTGATGCCCATGCTCTTAAGGGAATTTGCCTTTTGTCTTTTCTTCAATATCCTTCCCACAGTCCGCGTTACGGATTTCGTGCCGCCAGAGCTCCCGTGAGCGAGTGTTCAACCTATCCAGGGTAAATACCCTGGCAAAAAGCTAACCCTAATAAAGCTTCAAAGGGGGCTTTTTCTTCCCTCGTTCCCACCTTGTTAAAAGGTGTGTTCACACTGTTGATGTCAATAATCACCTTACTTTAGCATCGTTGCACATCATAATACGCGCTTCAAGTGTGGTGTTTCCACTTGTTCCCAGCTATAACCTGAGAAAACAGCCGACATTTGGTGACGCCACCACTGGTTTCCCCGCGTAATGACGTCTGAGAAACGAGCGCGGAAATTCCACACTGATGACGTGTCACTACCCAGATCTGGGTAGTACTTCTGATTGGTTAAAAAGTTGCCTCAACTAATCAGAAGTTCTACCCAGATCAGGATAGTGACGAAAATAAAAATCCATCCGCGATGGGACCCGAAGTATCTCTTACTACGGGGGTGTACAAGCTTGTACATGTGCAAATAACTTCATGGATTGAAATACCTTGACAAAACGTAGGGTTTGTAAAAAGTCTTGAAATTTGTTCAGCAATTTTCCAGAACCTAAAAAAAGTCTGGAAAATGGAGATAAAGTCAGGAAAAATAGTAGAAATTCTTGAATTTTACTTTTTTTTTTTTTGCAAAGCTACAGTAACTAGTGCTTTATAAGTGAATTTTTTTCGTTTTGGTGAAATCTTACTCAATTTCTCCGGTATGTTTGCAGCCTATCATGGTCATGAAAAAAGCTTTTTTGTTCCTGCGTTTTTTAAGGTCTCTATTGATCAATGACCTATTTGATAATTTTGAGTCTGGAAAAAGAAATTATTGTTTTGTAAAAAAATCTGAAAAAAGTCTTGAATATATCAGAAAGTAAAGCAGGGATGTTGGAACGGACCGAAAAGAATTGTTACCAGGCCTGTCTCCATTGGTTCCTAGGAGAACTTCGATGCGAACGCAGGCGTCTAGAGATTTAGAATCACGCTTACGATTAACGCCACTTTGAAACATGTGGCTAAGCTCTGTCTTTGTTTGTCATTTAATGTTTAAAAAATAAAGACATTCATGCCAGGTTTATCCGTAAGGATAATTTTCTAGGTTTTTATCTGTTGATTTCCTAACGTGAGTAATTGTAATACTTGAACCTGATGTTTCGACTTTGCCGTCAACGTAATTCTACGATTCCAAATCGACGGGAGTGATCGTGGCAGTAACTTTTTATGCGGAGACCAAATTTATGGATTGTAGTAGTCGTTGAGAGGAAAATCGAGATATTTAGAGTCGCGTTTACGGCAGGTAGCAAACATTAGACCCAAGGTGACATTTCCTTGAATCAGGAAATAAACAGGAACAAATTTTGCAAAATACATGTTATGGATTAAACTGGTCAACAGCGAACTACTACCTTTTTTGTGTAGATACAGCAAGATAAACAAATACAACAAGTGAATGGGCTTCTGACGCTGAAAACTGAGCAAGAGTGGAGCAGTGGTAAGCACTTGCTTCCCTTCCCCCGGCCGGGGAGGGGGTTACCGGTACTTCCTACAATGGCCTTTATGGAGAGGCTCCGACTAAAAGGGGTACCTTTTTCATGCTTTTGGTATATGAAATGGTACGAGTTTGTTGTTGGTTTTCTGCCTCTCCGAGAGGTTTTTCTCTGGGTTCTCCGATTTTTTCCCTCTCTCAAAAAACCAACCTTTCCAAAGTCCAATTCGACCCAGAACAGATGGACGCGTATAAGTTTTTAGCAACTTCTCAGTGCTCCGTGGGAAAACAAATTACAAATTACCAGTTTATTTGTTAATTTTTTTAGACTGATACCTTGGTTACGTCAGAATTAACGTTGCCGTTTGACGTGAAAATGTGATTCTAAATCTCTCAGATATAGAAAATGCTGATTTTTTTGTTAAAGAGAAAATAGATAGTTAAGGAGAAACGCAAGAGGTCTTAACAACGAAAGGCTCAATAAAGTTTCCTCGTTGAGTTTGCTATCTCATACGCTTTATTTTTAAAAATATACAAATTACAATGAAACTTCCATGTGCGGCCTTCTAGGATACGCGACATGTTTTCCTACTTTAAGGTTCTCTTAACACTACTGAAAACTGGACCACCAAATCTTTACACTTTAGGTGGATATTATTTTTCTACAGCAAGTACTTAAAAAAACATACTACTCTTCTATACTAACATACTAACCTATAATGTTTAGTTAAGGTAAAAAACCACTGCAAAAACCGTGAACGAACAATCTTGCTCAACGTCGGATCCAAAAAGATCGTGATCAGTCAAAATAGAAAAAATTGAAAACGTTACAGTCAAGAAGACTTTTGCAGGGACTGATCAAACAACGTGAAATACTAACCTATGCTCAGGCATGAATATTATACAATGAAATAACCTTAGTTTACCACTGTTATGGCTAGTTTGGAGTTTGGACAAGTTGGTTCCGCTAGACTTTTAGTTGACTTGAGTCGTCAAACCTTATTTCATAATGCAAGGTTGCAGAACTATATACTGTACTTCTATGTCCACAGAAAGATTGGCTCTAAAATATATACAATTCGACTAAACTATAAACCTTGCAATGTTGTTTACATTGTAATCAAACTTCAATTTGCGATTAAGAATCTCGTTTACGTGAAAAGTATTTGTTAGTTGTAGCCTTAGTGACTAATTAAGGAAGTAAGTTAACAAATTACCTAAATAGATAGCCTTGGAAATTATCTAATCCTGATGTTATTCGCGTCGCAATTACAGTGTATCATTGTCCTAGCTACCGATGTACACTTTTACGAGGCTGGTGATTGGTGCTTTTGCAAGACATTTTAGACCGAGATTAGTCAAGAGTACTCAAGGTACCTATGTACACACACACATACAAATTCATAAAATCAGCGCGAAAAATAATCAAGCCGGCAAAGATGAACAGCTGGGCAGAGCAAGTCAGTTCTCTTTTAATTCTTCTAGTCTGGTTTATGTTCGTATGCTGCAAGGATTGACCATTTACATTTTCCGCCAGGGACTACCTCATTGGAATTGTGCGGAAGGGCTGTTCTGTTCTGTTCCATGGTGTGTCGTTAGTGTAATACCTGGAACAGTAATGTATAAAAACATAAAAATTAGTAAAACACATATATTAATTACAAAAGACTCCAGCTGGGGTAAGTGGCATTTAAGTTCATTTTACATGGAAGAGGGATTTATCATAAGGGAAAAGTTTACTTATTTAAGTTTATCTCACCGCTAAAACTTTCCAGTTAGGCATCATATATGAAAAGCAGGCTGCACAGCTAAAATAGGTTTGAAACTCCTTGCCTTGATGACCTTTGGAATCTCGGTCTTTTCTCTTTGGTCCAAGTTTAGAGCCAGTGTACTACTGTCAGTGTCCGCGAAAAGCCTTGTAGTTACGGTCAAGACGACATACACAGCCGACAATTTGTAGTTTTTAGTGTTTTCGATCAATTCTCAGATCTAGATCTCCGCCATGATATGTTTATTCCGATTATCTTTATATCAAACAAAAAACTACCTTGGGCTGTTTGTTTTGGTTACAGTTCGGGAATTTACATACCATAGTATATTCAGCCAACCCTCATGTTCATATTGAGAGGTAGCAGCAAATAAAAGAATATTCAATTATTTGTGCCTCATATATCACGAAAAAGAGAAAAGATTTAAGATCATTCTGTGTTACAGTAGGGATACGGGGCTTTATTTTTTGTGTGCGTTTAGTATCTATCGATGTTAAAAAGCGGTTGATTGATATTTTACCTCAGTCATAGTAAAAGCTGACTTCAGGTGTAGTCAATAATGTGGCTTTCAAGGGTAAATACTGCTTTTTATTTAGTACTTGAAATTACAAATGTACCCAAGTTGATACTGAAAACTGCAATGCAAAAAGACCTTGCAGATTTCCTATGGCCCTAATTATCAGAAAGCACGAATTACCTTCACTTTTCTTCACCAAAGTGAAATGACACGTCATCCCCAATCAGCATGAAAGGTGCCCATTGCCTCACTTCAGAGAAACCGTTATTTCGCATCCACTTCATGGCCCGGTGAAGACATTCACTTGCACTTTCTCCTTGGACAAGATTTTCGTAGAATCTTCTCATAAACTGTTCTGTTGCATCGTCTTGTAAGGCCCACAATGCCACCAACACTGAGCGTGCACCCGATCCTAAGAATGCTCGAGCGATTCCAACAACGCCTTCTGTTTTGATCTGTCCACGTGCGGTATGACAACAGCTAAGTACCACCAGTTTGGCTGACAGTATAACTTGTGAAATGTCGGTCATTGTGAGTAAGTAGTCTTCTTCATGTGGAGTCCCTATTGTGGAGTCAGGGGGGGGGGGTAAGAGCAATTTCTCCTCTTTCGGAATCACCATGAGCAGCAAAATGTATGAGACTCACTGAGGGTATTCTCTGAAGAACTGCTTGCCTTGTTGCTTGCTCTCCTATTAAAAGGTGAGATTCAGGTAGTAGTCTTGCAATCATCTCTGCTTCCGCTTTCGCGCCATGCAATGGACAGAGATACCTTAACTCTCCCTTGAAATACACATTTGTCACTTTTGGCTCTCCAACAATCAATGCACCAGTTTCGCTGTGAGAGTCCGCTGGACTGTCCAGGATGAGCTTGAGAGTAGTCAAAGAAGGAACAATGCGTATCCTGAATGAATCTGATAAATAGCGGTTCCTTTCATCACGTAATGCTGCAAACGGCACTTGGAAGAAGCAGCGATCAGGAACAACAATAATTTCAGATCCTTCTAGTAAGTCCCTTACGAGATCAATCAACATGTTGTAAATCTGAAAAAGTGTTGGCGGTTCAGGGTCTGTGATTACTTCTTCCTCATCTAAACAAGGACGCAAGGATGAGAGACTATCTTCCAGATTTGAGTCGTTTGTAAGTTGGTTGGTGTAAGAAGAGAAGAGTGATCGGTCTTCGCATTGCTCTTGAGGTAAAACGTGAAAATTTCTTAACAAGCTTTCGTTTCCAAAAAGGTCATCCACAGAGATTTTGCCGTCCTTGCTAAAATAGCTTTCACAAAGTGTCGTTGTTCGGAAAGCTACTGGTTTGCTTTGTTTCAAAACCCACAAAAATATATTGTCAGACCAGTAGGAGATGTATAGGCAAGTGCTGTTGCCATTTTTCGTAATTACTTCTTCAATGCCCACAAACGATTGTGTGTCGATGGATATTTCTTTTTCAATAGAGTAACGGTTTGACATTAGTTCTGCAAGAGCTTTGGCCCGTCCAAGTTCAGCAACGTGTAAAGCTTCATAGGGTTTCCCATAATGAAAACTCAACAAACTAAACAGCCGATAGGGTCTCGCGTAGTTGTCAAAAAATGATATCTTGCGGCAATCATTGTTTCCTAGAAAGCTATGCATTTTTTCGAAAATTTGAATACTTGAATGGAGCGTCGATAAGGCTTCAGATATGTTTCCATTTGACTTTAAAAAAAGACAAGCAAATAGGGACCATAAAGAATGATATTGCAAATTGATGTCTCCAGTCCTCCTGCTAATTTCCAGAGAATTCTGAGAATATTTTTGAGCCTTCAAACCTTCACCTAGGTTCATGTGGCATGTCGCTTCTCCATCTCTGTCGCCAATTCCTGTGTTGATGGTAAGTGCTTTATGAAGATATGCTTCAGCCTTGGCATATTCTCCGACAGACAGAAATAACGTTCCTAGGTTGTGGTAGGATGTCGCTTCTCCGTGTCTGTCGCCAATTTCTGTGTTGATGGTAAGTCCTTTATGAAGATATTCTTCAGCCTTGGCATATTCTCCGACAGACAGAAATAACGTTCCTAGGCTTCCGTAGGATGTCGCTTCTCCGCGTCTGTCGCCAATTTCTGTGTTGATGGTAAGTGCTTTATGAAGATATTCTTCAGCCTTGGCATATTCTCAAACGGATGGAAAGGCAGCTCCAATGTTTCTGTAGCATGCCGCTTCTCCGTGTCTGTCGCCAATTTCTGTGCTGATGGTAAGTGCTTTATGAAGATATTCTTCAGCCTTGGCATATTCTCCGACAGACTGTGATAACTTTCCTAGGTTTACGTAACATGCCGCTTCTACGTGTCTGTCGCCAATTTCTGTCTTGATGGTAAGTGCTTTATGAAGATATTCTTCAGCCTTGGCATATTCTCCAAGAGACTGAAAGACAGCTCCCATGTTTATGTAGCATGTCGCTTCTCCGCGTCTGTCGCCAGTTTCTGTCTTGATGGTAAGTGCTTTATGAAGATATTCTTCAGCCCTTGGCATATTCTCCAAGAGATTGAAAGACAGCTCCCATGTTTATGTAGCATGCCGCTTCTCCGTCTCTGTCGCCAGTTTTTTTTGATGGTAAGTGCTTTATGAAGATATTCTTCAGCTTTGGCATATTCTCCGACATACAGAAATAACCTTCCTAGGTTTTCGTAGCATGTCGCTTCTCCGTGTCTGTCGCCAATTTCTGTGTCCATGGTAAGTGCTTTATGAAGATATTCTTCAGCCTTGGCATATTCATTGACAGAGAGAAATAACATTCCTAGGCTTCCGTAGGATGTCGCTTCTCCGTGTCTGTCGCCAATTTCTGTGTTGATGCTAACTCCTTTATGAAGATATTCTTCAGCCTTGGCATATTCTCCGACAGACAGAAATAACGTTCCTAGGCTTCCGTAGGATGTCGCTTCTCCGTGTCTGTCGCCAATTTCTGTCTTGATGGTAAGTGCTTTATAAAGATATTCTTCAGCCTTGGCATATTCTCCGACAGACAGAAATAACGTTCCTAGGCTTCCGTAGGATGTCGCTTCTCCGTGTCTGACGCCAATTTCTGTCTTGATGGTAAGTGCTTTATAAAAATATTCTACAGCCTTGGCATATTCTTTGACAGAGAGAAATAACGTTGCTAGGTTGTGGTAGGATGTCGCTTCTCCATGTCTGTCGCCAATTTCTGTCTCGATGGTAAGTGCTTTATGAAGATATTCTTCAGCCTTAGCATATTCTCCGACAGACTGAAATAACATTCCTAGGTTTCCGTAGCATGTCGCTTCTCCGTGTCTGTCGCAAATTTCTGTCTTGATGGTAAGTGCTTTATGAAGATATTCTTCAGCCTTGGCATATTCTCCAACACATCGAAAGACCGCTCCAATGTTTATGTAGCATGCCGCTTCTCCGTCTCTGTCGCCAATTTCTGTCTTGATGGTAAGTGCTTTATAAAAATATTCTACAGCCTTGGCATATTCTTTGACAGAGAGCAATAACGTTGCTAGGTTGTGGTAGGATGTCGCTTCTCCATGTCTGTCGCCAATTTCTGTCTCGATGGTAAGTGCTTTATGAAGATATTCTTCAGCCTTGGCATATTCTCCGACATACAGAAATAACCTTCCTAGGTTTTCGTAGCATGTCGCTTCTCCGTGTCTGTCGCCAATTTCTGTCTTGATGGTAGGTCCTTTATGAAGATATTCTTCAGCCTTGGCATATTCTCCAAGAGATGGAAAGACAGCCCCCATGTTTATGTAGCATGCCGCTTCTCCGTCTCTGTCGCCAGTTTCTGTAATGATGGTAAGTGCTTTATGAAGATATTCTTCAGCTTTGGCATATTCTCCGACATACAGAAATAACCTTCCTAGGTTTTCGTAGCATGGCGCTTCTCCGTGTCTGTCGCCAATTTCTGTCTTGATGGTAAGTGCTTTATGAAGATATTCTTCAGCCTTGGCATATTCTCCAAGAGATGGAAAGACAGCTCCCATGTTTATGTAGCATGCCGCTTCTCCGTCTCTGTCGCCAGTTTCTGTAATGATGGTAAGTGCTTTATGAAGATATTCTTCAGGCTTGGCATATTCTCCAACACATCGAAAGACCGCTCCAATGTTTATGTAGCATGCCGCTTCTCCGCGTCTGTCGCCAATTTCTGTCTTGATGGTAAGTGCTTTATGAAGATATTCTTCAGCCTTGGCATATTCTCCGACATACAGAAATAACCTTCCTAGGTTTTCGAAGCATGGCGCTTCTCCGTGTCTGTCGCCAATTTCTGTCTTGATGGTAAGTGCTTTATGAAGATATTCTTCAACCTTGGCATATTCTCCGACAGACTGTGATAACTTTCCCAGGTTTCCGTAGGATGCCGCTTCTACGTGTCTGTCGCCAATTTCTTTGTTGATGGTAAGTGCTTTATGAAGATATTCTTCAACCTTGGCATATTCTCCGACAGACTTTGATAACTTTTCTAGGTTTCCGTAGGATGCTGCTTCTACGTGTCTGTCGCCAATTTCTTTGTTGATGGTAAGTCCTTTATGAAGATATTCTTCTGCCTTAGCATATTCTCCAACAGATCGAAAGAAAGCTCCCATGTTTATGTAGCATGCCGCTTCTCCGCGTCTGTCGCCAATTTCTGTCGTGATGGTAAGTCCTTTATGAAGATATTCTTCAGCCTTGGCATATTCTCCAAGAGATGGAAAGACACCTCCCATGTTTATGTAGCATGCCGCTTCTCCGTCTCTGTTGCGAGTTTCTGTAATGATGGTAAGTGCTTTATGAAGATATTCTTCAGCCTTGGCATATTCTCCGACATACAGAAATAACCTTCCTAGGTTTCCGTAGCATGTCGCTTCTCCGTGTCTGTCGCCAGTTTCTGTAATGATGGTAAGTGCTTTATGAAGATATTCTTCAGCCTTGGCATATTCTCCGACAGACTGAAATAACATTCCTAGGTTTCCGTAGCATGTCGCTTCTCCGTGTCTGTCGCCAATTTCTGTCTTGATGGTAAGTGCTTTATGAAGATATTCTTCAGCCTTGGCATATTCTCCAACACATCGAAAGACAGCTCCCATGTTTATGTACCATGCCGCTTCTCCGTCTCTGTCGCCAATTTCTGTCTTGATGGTAAGTGCTTTATGAAGATATTCTTCAGCCTTGGCATATTCTCCGACATACAGAAATAACCTTCCTAGGTTTTCGTAGCATGTCGCTTCTCCGTGTCTGTCGCCAATTTCTGTCTCGATGGTAAGTGCTTTATGAAGATATTCTTCAGCCTTGGCATATTCTCCGACATACAGAAATAACCTTCCTAGGTTTTCGTAGCATGTCGCTTCTCCGTGTCTGTCGCCAATTTCTGTCTTGATGGTAAGTGCTTTATGAAGATATTCTTCAGCCTTGGCATATTCTCCGACAGACTGTGATAACTTTCCTAGGTTTCCGTAGGTTGCCGCTTCTACGTGTCTGTCGCCAATTTCTTTGTTGATGGTAAGTCCTTTATGAAGATATTCTTCAGCCTTAGCATATTCTCCAACAGATCGAAAGAAAGCTCCCATGTTTATGTAGCATGCCGCTTCTCCGCGTCTGTCGCCAATTTCTGTCGTGATGGTAGGTCCTTTATGAAGATATTCTTCAGCCTTGGCATATTCTCCAACACATCGAAAGACAGCTCCCATGTTTATGTAGCATGCCGCTTCTCCGTCTCTCTCGCCAGTTTCTGTAATGATGGTAAGTGCTTTATGAAGATATTCTTCAGCTTTGGCATATTCTCCGACATACAGAAATAACCTTCCTAGGTTTTCGTAGCATGGCGCTTCTCCGTGTCTGTCGCCAATTTCTGTCTTGATGGTAAGTGCTTTATGAAGATATTCTTCAGCCTTGGCATATTCTCCAACAGACTGTGATAACTTTCCTAGGTTTCCGTAGGATGCCGCTTCTACGTGTCTGTCGCCAATTTCTTTGTTGATGGTAAGTCCTTTATGAAGATATTCTTCAGCCTTAGCATATTCTCCAACAGATCGAAAGAAAGCTCCCATGTTTATGTAGCATGCCGCTTCTCCGCGTCTGTCGCCAATTTCTGTCGTGATGGTAAGTCCTTTATGAACATATTCTTTAGCCTTGGCATATTCTCCAAGAGATGGAAAGACAGCTCCCATGTTTATGTAGCATGCCGCTTCTCCGTCTCTGTCGCCAGTTTCTGTAATGATGGTAAGTGCTTTATGAAGATATTCTTCAGGCTTGGCATATTCTCCAACACATCGAAAGACCGCTCCCATGTTTATGTAGCATGCCGCTTCTCCGTCTCTGTCGCCAATTTCTGTCTTGATGGTAAGTGCTTTATGAAGATATTCTTCAGCCTTGGCATATTCTCCGACAGACCGAAATAAGTCTCCTAGGTTTCCGTAGCTTGTCGCTTCTCCGTCTCTGTCGCCAATTTCTGTCTTGATCGTAAGTGCTTTATGAAGATATTCTTCAGCCTTGGCATATTCTCCAACACATCGAAAGACAGCTCCCATGTTTATGTACCATGCCGCTTCTCCGTCTCTGTCGCCAATTTCTGTCTTGATGGTAAGTGCTTTATGAAGATATTCTTCAGCCTTGGCATATTCTCCGACATACAGAAATAACCTTCCTAGGTTTCCGTAGCATGGCGCTTCTCCGTGTCTGTCGCCAATTTCTGTCTTGATGGTAAGTGCTTTATAAAGATATTCTTCAGCCTTGGCATATTCTTTGACAGAGAGAAATAACGTTCCTAGGCTTCTGTAGGATGTCGCTTCTCCGTGTCTGTCGCCAATTTCTGTGTCCATGGTAAGTGCTTTATGAAGACATTCTTCAGCCTTGGCATATTCTTCGACAGACAGAAAAAACTTTCCTAGGTTGGAGTAGGATGTCGCTTCCTCGTGTCTGTCGCCAATTTCTGTGTTGATGGTAAGTCCTTTATGAAGATATTCTTCAGCCTTGGCATATTCTCCGACAGACAGAAATAACGTTCCTAGGCTTCCGTAGGATGTCGCTTCTCCGTGTCTGTCGCCAATTTCTGTCTTGATGGTAAGTGCTTTATAAAGCTATTCTTCAGCCTTGGCATATTCTCCGACAGACAGAAATAACGTTCCTAGGCTTCCGTAGGATGTCGCTTCTCCGTGTCTGTCGCCAATTTCTGTCTTGATGGTAAGTGCTTTATAAAAATATTCTACAGCCTTGGCATATTCTTTGACAGAGAGAAATAACGTTCCTAGGTTGTGGTAGGATTTCGCTTCTCCATGTCTGTCGCCAATGTCTGTCTCGATGGTAAGTGCTTTATGAAGATATTCTTCAGCCTTAGCATATTCTCCGACAGACTGAAATAACATTCCTAGGTTTCCGTAGCATGTCGCCTCTCCGTGTCTGTCGCAAATTTCTGTCTTGATGGTAAGTGCTTTATGAAGATATTCTTCAGCCTTGGCATATTCTCCGACACATCGAAAGACCGCTCCAATGTTTATGTAGCATGCCGCTTCTCCGTCTCTGTCGCCAATTTCTGTCTTGATGGTAAGTGCTTTATAAAAATATTCTACAGCCTTGGCATATTCTTTGACAGAGAGCAATAACGTTGCTAGGTTGTGGTAGGATGTCGCTTCTCCATGTCTGTCGCCAATTTCTGTCTCGATGGTAAGTGCTTTATGAAGATATTCTTCAGCCTTGGCATATTCTCCGACATACAGAAATAACCTTCCTAGGTTTTCGAAGCATGTCGCTTCTCCGTGTCTGTCGCCAATTTCTGTCTTGATGGTAAGTGCTTTATGAAGATATTCTTCAGTCTTGGCATACTCTCTGACATACAGAAATAACCTTCCTAGGTTTTCGTAGCATGTCGCTTCTCCGTGTCTGTCGCCAATTTCTGTCTTGATGGTAAGTGCTTTATGAAGATATTCTTCAGCCTTGGCATATTCTCCGACAGACTGTGATAACTTTCCTAGGTTTCCGTAGGATGCCGCTTCTACGTGTCTGTCGCCAATTTCTTTGTTGATGGTAAGTCCTTTATGAAGATATTCTTCAGCCTTAGCATATTCTCCAACAGATCCAAAGAAAGCTCCCATGTTTATGTAGCATGCCGCTTCTCCGCGTCTGTCGCCAATTTCTGTCGTGATGGTAGGTCCTTTATGAAGATATTCTTCAGCCTTGGCATATTCTCCAACACATCGAAAGACAGCTCCCATGTTTATGTAGCATGCCGCTTCTCCGTCTCTCTCGCCAGTTTCTGTAATGATGGTAAGTGCTTTATGAAGATATTCTTCAGCTTTGGCATATTCTCCGACATACAGAAATAACCTTCCTAGGTTTTCGTAGCATGGCGCTTCTCCGTGTCTGTCGCCAATTTCTGTCTTGGTGGTAAGTGCTTTATGAAGATATTCTTCAGCCTTGGCATATTCTCCGACAGACTGTGATAACTTTGCTAGGTTTCCGTAGGATGCCGCTTCTACGTGTCTGTCGCCAATTTCTTTGTTGATGGTAAGTCCTTTATGAAGATATTCTTCAGCCTTAGCATATTCTCCAACAAATCGAAAGAAAGCTCCCATGTTTATGTAGCATGCCGCTTCTCCGCGTCTGTCGCCAATTTCTGTCGTGATGGTAAGTCCTTTATGAACATATTCTTCAGCCTTGGCATATTCTCCAAGAGATGGAAAGACAGCTCCCATGTTTATGTAGCATGCCGCTTCTCCGTCTCTGTCGCCAGTTTCTGTAATGATGGTAAGTGCTTTATGAAGATATTCTTCAGGCTTGGCATATTCTCCAACACATCGAAAGACCGCTCCCATGTTTATGTAGCATGCCGCTTCTCCGTCTCTGTCGCCAATTTCTGTCTTGATGGTAAGTGCTTTATGAAGATATTCTTCAGCCTTGGCATATTCTCCGACATACAGATATAACCTTCCTAGGTTTTCGTAGCATGGCGCTTCTCCGTGTCTGTCGCCAATTTCTGTCTTGATGGTAAGTGCTTTATGAAGATATTCTTCAACCTTGGCATATTCTCCGACAGACTGTGATAACTTTCCTAGGTTTCCGTAGGATGCCGCTTCTACGTGTCTGTCGCCAATTTCTTTGTTGATGGTAAGTGCTTTATGAAGATATTCTTCAGCCTTAGCATATTCTCCAACAGATCCAAAGAAAGCTCCCATGTTTATGTAGCATGCCGCTTCTCCGCGTCTGTCGCCAATTTCTGTCGTGATGGTAGGTCCTTTATGAAGATATTCTTCAGCCTTGGCATATTCTCCAAGAGATGGAAAGACAGCTCCCATCTTTATGTAGCATGCCGCTTCTCCGTCTCTGTCGCCAGTTTCTGTAATGATGGTAAGTGCTTTATGAAGATATTCTTCAGCTTTGGCATATTCTCCGACATACAGAAATAACCTTCCTAGGTTTTCGTAGCATGGCGCTTCTCCGTGTTTGTCGCCAATTTCTGTCTTGATGGTAAGTGCTTTATGAAGATATTCTTCAGCCTTGGCATATTCTCCGACAGACTGTGATAACTTTCCTAGGTTTCCGTAGGATGCCGCTTCTACGTGTCTGTCGCCAATTTCTTTGTTGATGGTAAGTGCTTTATGAAGATATTCTTCAGCCTTAGCATATTCTCCAACAGATCCAAAGAAAGCTCCCATGTTTATGTAGCATGCCGCTTCTCCGCGTCTGTCGCCAATTTCTGTCGTGATGGTAGGTCCTTTATGAAGATATTCTTCAGCCTTGGCATATTCTCCAAGAGATGGAAAGACAGCTCCCATCTTTATGTAGCATGCCGCTTCTCCGTCTCTGTCGCCAGTTTCTGTAATGATGGTAAGTGCTTTATGAAGATATTCTTCAGCTTTGGCATATTCTCCGACATACAGAAATAACCTTCCTAGGTTTTCGTAGCATGGCGCTTCTCCGTGTCTGTCGCCAATTTCTGTCTTGATGGTAAGTGCTTTATGAAGATATTCTTCAGCCTTGGCATATTCTCCGACAGACTGTGATAACTTTCCTAGGTTTCCGTAGGATGCCGCTTCTACGTGTCTGTCGCCAATTTCTTTGTTGATGGTAAGTGCTTTATGAAGATATTCTTCAGCCTTAGCATATTCTCCAACAGATCCAAAGAAAGCTCCCATGTTTATGTAGCATGCCGCTTCTCCGCGTCTGTCGCCAATTTCTGTCGTGATGGTAGGTCCTTTATGAAGATATTCTTCAGCCTTGGCATATTCTCCAAGAGATGGAAAGACAGCTCCCATCTTTATGTAGCATGCCGCTTCTCCGTCTCTGTCGCCAGTTTCTGTAATGATGGTAAGTGCTTTATGAAGATATTCTTCAGCTTTGGCATATTCTCCGACATACAGAAATAACCTTCCTAGGTTTTCGTAGCATGGCGCTTCTCCGTGTCTGTCGCCAATTTCTGTCTTGATGGTAAGTGCTTTATGAAGATATTCTTCAGCCTTGGCATATTCTCCGACAGACTGTGATAACTTTCCTAGGTTTCCGTAGGATGCCGCTTCTACGTGTCTGTCGCCAATTTCTTTGTTGATGGTAAGTCCTTTATGAAGATATTCTTCAGCCTTAGCATATTCTCCAACAGATCGAAAGAAAGCTCCCATGTTTATGTAGCATGCCGCTTCTCCGCGTCTGTCGCCAATTTCTGTCGTGATGGTAAGTCCTTTATGAACATATTCTTCAGCCTTAGCATATTCTCCAAGAGATGGAAAGACAGCTCCCATGTTTATGTAGCATGCCGCTTCTCCGTCTCTGTCGCCAGTTTCTGTAATGATGGTAAGTGCTTTATGAAGATATTCTTCAGGCTTGGCATATTCTCCAACACATCGAAAGACCGCTCCAATGTTTATGTACCATGCCGCTTCTCCGTCTCTGTCGCCAATTTCTTTCTTGATGGTAAGTGCTTTATGTAGATATTCTTCAGCCTTGGCATATTTTCCGACATACAGAAATAACCTTCCTAGGTTTTCGTAGCATGGCGCTTCTCCGTGTCTGTCGCCAATTTCTGTCTTGATGGTAAGTGCTTTATGAAGATATTCTTCAACCTTGGCATATTCTCCGACAGACTGTGATAACTTTCCTAGGTTTCCGTAGGATGCCGCTTCTACGTGTCTGTCGCCAATTTCTTTGTTGATGGTAAGTCCTTTATGAAGATATTCTTCAGCCTTAGCATATTCTCCAACAGATCGAAAGAAAGCTCCCATGTTTATGTAGCATGCCGCTTCTCCGCGTCTGTCGCCAATTTCTGTCGTGATGGTAAGTCCTTTATGAAGATATTCTTCAGCCTTAGCATATTCTCCAAGAGATGGAAAGACAGCTCCCATGTTTATGTAGCATGCCGCTTCTCCGTCTCTGTCGCCACTTTCTGTAATGATGGTAAGTGCTTTATGAAGATATTCTTCAGCCTTGGCTTATTCTCCGACATACAGAAATAACCTTCCTAGGTTTCCGTAGCATGTCGCTTCTCCGTGTCTGTCGCCAGTTTCTGTAATGATGGTAAGTGCTTTATGAAGATATTCTTCAGCCTTGGCATATTCTCCGACAGACTGAAATAACATTCCAAGGTTTCCGTAGCATGTCGGTTCTTCGTGTCTGTCGCCAATTTCTGTCTTGATGGTAAGTGCTTTATGAAGATATTCTTCAGCCTTGGCATATTCTCCAACACATCGAAAGACAGCTCCCATGTTTATGTAGCATGCCGCTTCTCCGTCTCTGTCGCCAATTTCTGTCTTGATGGTAAGTGCTTTATGAAGATATTCTTCAGCCTTGGCATTTTCTCCGACATACAGAAATAACTTTCCTAGGTTTTCGTAGCATGGCGCTTCTCCGTGTCTGTCGCCAATTTCTGTCTTGATGGTAAGTGCTTTATAAAGATATTCTTCAGCCTTGGCATATTCTTTGACAGAGAGAAATAACGTTCCTAGGCTTCTGTAGGATGTCGCTTCTCCGTGTCTGTCGCCAATTTCTGTGTCCATGGTAAGTGCTTTATGAAGATATTCTTCAACCTTGGCATATTCTCCGACAGACTGTGATAACTTTCCTAGGTTTCCGTAGGATGCCGCTTCTACGTGTCTGTCGCCAATTTCTTTGTTGATGGTAAGTCCTTTATGAAGATATTCTTCAGCCTTAGCATATTCTCCAACAGATCGAAAGAAAGCTCCCATGTTTATGTAGCATGCCGCTTCTCCGCGTCTGTCGCCAATTTCTGTCGTGATGGTAAGTCCTTTATGAAGATATTCTTCAGCCTTAGCATATTCTGCAAGAGATGGAAAGACAGCTCCCATGTTTATGTAGCATGCCGCTTCTCCGTCTCTGTCGCCAGTTTCTGTAATGATGGTAAGTGCTTTATGAAGATATTCTTCAGCCTTGGCATATTCTCCGACATACAGAAATAACCTTCCTAGGTTTCCGTAGCATGTCGCTTCTCCGTGTCTGTCGCCAGTTTCTGTAATGATGGTAAGTGCTTTATGAAGATATTCTTCAGCCTTGGCATATTCTCCGACAGACTGAAATAACATTCCTAGGTTTCCGTAGCATGTCGCTTTTTCGTGTCTGTCGCCAATTTCTGTCTTGATGGTAAGTGCTTTATGAAGATATTCTTCAGCCTTGGCATATTCTCCAACACATCGAAAGACAGCTCCCATGTTTATGTAGCATGCCTCTTCTTCGTCTCTGTCGCCAATTTCTGTCTTGATGGTAAGTGCTTTATGAAGATATTCTTCAGCCTTGGCATATTCTCCGACATACAGAAATAACCTTCCTAGGTTTTCGTAGCATGGCGCTTCTCCGTGTCTGTCGCCAATTTCTGTCTTGATGGTAAGTGCTTTATAAAGATATTCTTCAGCCTTGGCATATTCTTTGACAGAGAGAAATAACATTCCTAGGCTTCTGTAGGATGTCGCTTCTCCGTGTCTGTCGCCAATTTCTGTGTCCATGGTAAGTCCTTTATGAAGACATTCTTCAGCCTTGGCATATTCTTCGACAGACAGAAAAAACTTTCCTAGGTTGGGGTAGGATGTCGCTTCCTCGTGTCTGTCGCCAATTTCTGTGTTGATGGTAAGTCCTTTATGAAGATATTCTTCAGCCTTGGCATATTCTCCGACAGACAGAAATAACGTTCCTAGGCTTCCGTAGGATGTCGCTTCTCCGTGTCTGTCGCCAATTTCTGTCTTGATGGTAAGTGCTTTATAAAAATATTCTACAGCCTTGGCATATTCTTTGACAGAGAGAAATAACGTTCCTAGGTTGTGGTAGGATGTCGCTTCTCCATGTCTGTCGCCAATTTCTGTCTCGATGGTAAGTGCTTTATGAAGATATTCTTCAGCCTTAGCATATTCTCCGACAGACTGAAATAACATTCCTAGGTTTCCGTAGCATGTCGCTTCTCCGTGTCTGTCGCCAATTTCTGTCTTGATGGTAAGTGCTTTATGAAGATATTCTTCAGCCTTGGCATATTCTCCAACACATCGAAAGACAGCTCCCATGTTTATGTAGCATGCCGCTTCTCCGTCTCTGTCGCCAATTTCTGTCTTGATGGTAAGTGCTTTATGAAGATATTCTTCAGCCTTGGCATATTCTCCGACATACAGAAATAACCTTCCTAGGTTTTCGTAGCATGGCGCTTCTCCGTCTCTGTCGCCAATTTCTGTCTTGATGGTAAGTGCTTTATGAAGATATTCTTCAGCCTTGGCATATTCTCCGACAGACAGAAATAACGTTCCTAGGTTTCCGTAGCATGTCGCTTCTCCGTCTCTGTCGCCAATTTCTGTCTTGATGGTAAGTGTTTTTTGAAGATATTCTTCAGCCTTGGCATATTCTTTGACAGAGAGAAATAACGTTCTCAGGTTTTCGTAGCATGGCGCTTCTCCGTCTTTGTCGCCAGTTTCTGTGTTGATGGTAAGTGCTTTATGAAGATATTCTTCAGCCTTGGCATATTCTCCGACAGACAGTAATAACGTTCCTAGGTTTTGGTAGGATGTCGCTTCTTCGTGTCTGTCGCCAATTTCTGTCTTGATGGTAAGTGCTTTATGAAGATATTCTTCAGCCTTGGCATATTCTCCAAGAGATGGAAAGACAGCTCCCATGTTTATGTAGCATGCCGCTTCTCCGTCTCTGTCGCCAGTTTCTGTAATGATGGTAAGTGCTTTATGAAGATATTCTTCAGCCTTGGCATATTCTCCGACATACAGAAATAACCTTCCTAGGTTTCCGTAGCATGTCGCTTCTCCGTGTCTGTCGCCAGTTTCTGTAATGATGGTAAGTGCTTTATGAAGATATTCTTCAGCCTTGGCATATTCTCCGACAGACTGATATAACATTCCTAGGTTTCCGTAGCATGTCGCTTTTTCGTGTCTGTCGCCAATTTCTGTCTTGATGGTAAGTGCTTTATGAAGATATTCTTCAGCCTTGGCATATTCTCCAACACATCGAAAGACAGCTCCCATGTTTATGTAGCATGCCGCTTCTCCGTCTCTGTCGCCAATTTCTGTCTTGATGGTAAGTGCTTTATGAAGATATTCTTCAGCCTTGGCATATTCTCCGACATACAGAAATAACCTTCCTAGGTTTTCGTAGCATGGCGCTTCTCCGTGTCTGTCGCCAATTTCTGTCTTGATGGTAAGTGCTTTATAAAGATATTCTTCAGCCTTGGCATATTCTTTGACAGAGAGAAATAACGTTCCTAGGCTTCTGTAGGATGTCGCTTCTCCGTGTCTGTCGCCAATTTCTGTGTCCATGGTAAGTGCTTTATGAAGACATTCTTCAGCCTTGGCATATTCTTCGACAGAAAGAAAAAACTTTCCTAGGTTGGGGTAGGATGTCGCTTCCTCGTGTCTGTCGCCAATTTCTGTGTTGATGGTAAGTCCTTTATGAAGATATTCTTCAGCCTTGGCATATTCTCCGACAGACAGAAATAACGTTCCTAGGCTTCCGTAGGATGTCGCTTCTCCGTGTCTGTCGCCAATTTCTGTCTTGATGGTAAGTGCTTCATAAAGATATTCTTCAGCCTTGGCATATTCTCCGACAGACAGAAATAACGTTCCTAGGCTTCCGTAGGATGTCGCTTCTCCGTGTCTGTCGCCAATTTCTGTCTTGATGGTAAGTGCTTTATAAAAATATTCTACAGCCTTGGCATATTCTTTGACAGAGAGAAATAACGTTCCTAGGTTGTGGTAGGATGTCGCTTCTCCATGTCTGTCGCCAATTTCTGTCTCGATGGTAAGTGCTTTATGAAGATATTCTTCAGCCTTAGCATATTCTCCGACAGACTGAAATAACATTCCTAGGTTTCCGTAGCATGTCGCTTCTCCGTGTCTGTCGCCAATTTCTGTCTTGATGGTAAGTGCTTTATGAAGATATTCTTCAGCCTTGGCATATTCTCCAACACATCGAAAGACAGCTCCCATGTTTATGTAGCATGCCGCTTCTCCGTCTCTGTCGCCAATTTCTGTCTTGATGGTAAGTGCTTTATGAAGATATTCTTCAGCCTTGGCATATTCTCCGACATACAGAAATAACCTTCCTAGGTTTTCGTAGCATGGCGCTTCTCCGTCTCTGTCGCCAATTTCTGTCTTGATGGTAAGTGCTTTATGAAGATATTCTTCAGCCTTGGCATATTCTCCGACAGACAGAAATAACGTTCCTAGGTTTCCGTAGCATGTCGCTTCTCCGTCTCTGTCGCCAATTTCTGTCTTGATGGTAAGTGTTTTTTGAAGATATTCTTCAGCCTTGGCATATTCTTTGACAGAGAGAAATAACGTTCTCAGGTTTTCGTAGCATGGCGCTTCTCCGTCTCTGTCGCCAGTTTCTGTGTTGATGGTAAGTGCTTTATGAAGATATTCTTCAGCCTTGGCATATTCTTCGACAGACAGTAATAACGTTCCTAGGTTTTGGTAGGATGTCGCTTCTCCGTGTCTGTCGCCAATTTCTGTCTTGATGGTAAGTGCTTTATGAAGATATTCTTCAGCCTTGGCATATTCTCCGACAGACAGAAATAACTTTCCTAGGTTTCCGTTTTCGCTTCTCCGTGTCTGTCGCCAGTTTCTGTTTTGATGGTAAGTGCTTTATGAAGATATTCTTCAGCCTTGGCATATTCTCCAACAGATCGAAAGACAGCTCCCATGTTTATGTAGCATGTCGCTTCTCCGTGTCTGTCGCCAATTTCTGTCGTGATGGTAAGTGCTTTATGAAGATATTCTTCAGCCTTGGCATATTCTCCGACAGACAGAAATAACCTTCCTTGGTTTCTGTAGCATGTGGCTTCTCCGTCTCTGTCGCCAATTTCTGTCTTGACGGTAAGGGCTTTATGAAGATATTCTTCAGCCTTGGCATATTCTTTGACAGACAGAAATAACGTTCCTAGGTTTCCGTAGAATGTCGCTTCTCCGTGTCTGTCGCCAATTTCTGTGTTGATGGTAAGTGCTTTATGAAGTTATTTTTCTGCCTTGGCATATTCTGCGACAGAAGTAAAGACAACTCCCAGGCCTATGTAGCAGTCCGCTTCTCCGTCTTTGTCGTTGATTTCTTTGTTGACGCAGAGTGCTTTTTTGAGGAATGTTTCCGCTTCCTTGTATTCACATTTTTGGTAGTACATTGTTGCTAGCTTTAAGGCTGTCTCACCTTCTTTTTTTTTTCTCTTACAGTCACGAAGTAGGACTAAAAGGTTTTTCCCAGATTCTATAGCCGGTGAAAGATTCTTAATAGCAGCATACCCATCAAACACCCTTTTTTACAGCGTTATACTCAATTTTGTGGCAGAGTCATTTTCTATCTCTAAGGCCTTGTTGTTTAGGAGTATTAAGCACTCGTTCCACAGCTTGATAGCCTGGACAACTCGTTTAGTTTTCGAAAGGAAATCTCCCGTAATCACGCCGTGGAAAATCTTTTCTAGAACCTTGTCCATAACGGCTTTCTCTGAAAGATAGGTAAAAACAAGACTAGCAATATTAGCAAATTGTTTTACGGAAGTAGAGTTATAGTCACAAACGCTATAATTGATATCCCCTTGGTTAAGTAATAGCTAGGAAAAAGAAATTTTCCCTCAAAATAAATATTTTTTTCTATTACATGAACAAATCTGTTATTGGGTCAGGTATCTCTTTATGTAAAAGTGTAAAATATGTAAAGGTGACCTGGGTTTGGAAAGTAAAGCTGGATTTGCACTTAAAAGCAGTTCGTTTTCGATGTATTAAAATGATATTTTAATGTTTAAAAATACATGTGTATGTCTATAGTTCGTGTCTGCAGACTTGTATTTACAAAAAAAGACACAACAACAAAAGTTTTAAGGCTTCATTGGATTTTCAAAAAATTAAAAAACCACGTGTTTCTCTGGTAAAATTTTGAGTTAGGAACTTCCAAAGCAGGAAGTAAAGCTAATAAAAGTAAACGACAACCGTGCAAATTGAAGTGTCAAGGATTTTACGAGTTTTGGAAGAATCGGCTTCAGTGTAAATCCTGTTTTGAAAGCTTAACACTTCAGGAAACACTTGTTGCCTTATTGTTAAATCTTGCACGAAGACCACATTTCCGCGTCTCTTGAGTGTCCTCGGAGAGAGTTTAAGACTGGGTTTAAAACTGCAGACGTATTTAATTGCGTGACGAGTTTCCAACGACTGACTACACTGATTCTGTTCTTAGTAAACATCTTACATTGTAGACTTACGTTGCCTAAACTGTTACGCAAAGAAACGAAATTGTTTGTTTGTGTGTGATTTTTTACAAAATCGCTTACTTAAGGTGAAATGTAATATAAAAACCAGCTCCTTTTCTTGTCACTACAGGTAAACCCTAGCTATTCCCAAGGAGATTTTAACCTTAAATTTTCCTTTATTTTACAGTAACTATATTATAATGATCGTAGTTATTTGGGAGCGCTCATTTTGAAAGTCGTTTATGATGATATCTCGATCAGCTAGAAATCAGTTGCAAGTCACGTTTATAAAAAGAAAATATTCTTCTTGAACCAGTCATTCAAATAGTTTTAAGTAAAGACGGTCGCCTTAATTGAAGGCCATCGGGTTGTGAAAAGCTCGTCGAAAACTAATTGCAAAGTTGCTGAAGTGATATGATTATGCCTAAGCTTAATATATGGCTCTGGTTCGCTCGAAAAGTGAAAAAGAAAACGTAGGAGAAATTTGTGCCGAAAAAGGTCAGCTAGAGAGTGGCTCCCAAACAAATGAATGTTTAAAGGTAAGCAATGCTTGTGGCCATTTGCGGCGAAGTCTCGGCCAAGTTGTCCCAATTGATTGCTAGGCTGGACAAGCTATCAGACCTATAAGGCACGGAAACCACGCCGTGACGCAGGATTAAATACCCAACAACTTTCTTTGGGTTCTTTGGGTCTTTACTGCCTAGACCACCACGATAAACGCGGTTAACTAAACAAAACATGGATGAGTTTTCAGTTCCTCAGTATAAATTCGTTGGACAGTCGAGAAATAACAAACATTGTGGAGGAGTTGGAGTGTATGTTAATCAATCTTACCAGTTCACAGAAAGAGCAGATTTGTCGAGGAATCTGGATAGTGTAATGGAGGCACAATTTATAGAACTTAATTCTACCTGGAGTTATTAAAACCGCGTTAGCAAACATTTTGTAATTTTTCGCAACTTCCCCTGTCTAATGACTTGACATATGTTTACTGTGTGGTTTGCTTATGTTGTTTCTTTTTTCTTGCTTGTTTTGTGGCTAGGGATTTGTGTAGAAGTGGATGTAGACAGAATTACTACCTCCCCCCCCCCTGCCTCTTCCGATTTTTTTCCCTACCCACAATTCTTTCTCTAACACAAGTGACAGTTATTTAAAATCAGTGCGCGCCTAAAGCTGGTTTCAGTGCCGTTTATCAGTTTAGTTTTGTATATGTGAAAACAAGGCTAAGGTGATTCGCCGACCGTGTGACTCTACATCCGGGAACTTAAATAAGGTGTTTATCTGGCAGTAGGGTGAGTTTTTCCGAGTTATTCGATGATATTTCGCTCATGTTAAACGTGAGAAGATTATGCGTGGTTGTGGATAGTCTTATCAGTGCCGCGAAAGTGTGTGATTGTGTGATTCCCGCATGGTGTTGAAAGGTATGTGATCGCGTGGTTGAACTGCGTTTTCGGCAAAATATTCTGTGCCAGAAATAAAAACGTTTTGTCGGAGTTTAGCTTAGCTTATTGTACCTTGGAAAGCAACTTTCGACTCAGGAAACCATAGGCCGGTTTTTGCAGATAAGAAGGTGATAATTTGTGTAGTAAATTTCATTCAGTTTGTTGTCTATTTCATGCGAAATCCTGTCGTTTATCGGACCGTGAAAGGAGTAGTGTTTTTCTAATGCAATTCCAGCTGCACCCAGCCCCCCCTTCCCTCTGGGGCTGACCCTTGGGCATTAGCATTTTTTTTGCCTTGGATGGCAAATTCCCAGGGGTGGAGACTCTTGAGCTGTCAAATTCCCCGGGGTGGGGACCAAAAAAGAGGGCAAATGCCCCTTCCTCCGTCAACGCTGCAACATTGTTCAATGATCGCACAGTCGAGTAGTGCAATTTTAAGCTTTTTAGTGTGCGATTTTTTGTTTCAATTAACGTCTTCCTTTGTAATATTGCTATTCTAATAAGACTTCACGCCGTGACGACACCAGTTTATGGTTTTAGCATTGTTATGAAGTTGTTGACATTAAAATTATTAGTGCGCTGTTAAGTTAACTGTTATGAAAAAAACAGAATAGTTTTATGAATATGAAAGGATTTTCTTCAAATAATATCAACGGAAATTTAATTCAATAATAAAACCAAGAAAACGTTGATTCACGTCGATAGCTCCCGATTTTGCTATGTAATTCTGGTTTAATAAGCAATGAAGAAATGTATACATAAAATCGAGAACATGCTTTTACAAACCTCTTCAATTTTTTCCCGTCTTTGACAGATGAGCCAATCTGCTTGTTTTTCCAGTAAAATCCTCTGTGTAGTTATATTCTAATAGGAAACCGCGTGCGTTTCAAAAGCTTGAGGTTGGCCCCGGGGTTGGCAAATGCGCGGCTCTCGGGCAGCGCAAAATTTGCAAATGCCCCGCCCCCGGGACTGACAAGGCGGGAAAAGACAAGACAAGACAAGACAATGCTTTATTTGGAGTCATACAGTCCTATGTACATCGACTTTCTAACCAAATAATTTAAAATCATAACACACATTGCACACTAGTGAAACTATAATCAATGCTAACCTAAAGAACTAATGATCTTCTTTTCTCATAGCAGTCGAATACGTATTTCGCACGAATACGTATTTTTGCACTGGTTTGTTCTTGCTCGGAGGGTTTATTAACAACAGAAAAACATCATCTGGTGCCATTCTGTTTGTCTAAGAAAAAGAAGAACCATTACCACCGTTTCTGTTGCTTGTAGCAATCTTCAATGCTGAGCTCCGAACCATCAAATGGCGAAAATAAGTTTGTTGAATTGGAGAAGACAATCAAACAGTGTTCACTGACAGAGCAGGCAGGGGGATCCACGTTTGCTCGAGGGAACAAGACTTTTATTACTCTTGAAGACTTGTCGTTACCGGCTGTTACATAAACGTTTTTATTCACTGATTTAGAACAAAGAGTTAGACCCGGGGTATCTTATAGAGTCAAGCATTGCGATGCATTTCGATCTGCGTGCACTCTGGGCAAAAGCTCTAGAATAAGCAGGCAAGTGCGTGTCGGTTTCCATTATTCCCCGTTCTTCCGGAGTGATGAAATAACGGTTGAAAGGCACTGGTTTGTCTTGGACGTGTCTTTCGTACAAATCCTTTAACACTCGGTGACTTTCGGGATGATGCCCTTCTTCCTTTGCATACTTGTAATACGCTCGAAGCAGCATGTATTCCCTCTCTAAGCGAAGTAAAGGGTCTTGGGGATATTCTTCCATGTTCTGGACACGACGCTTGTAGGAATCCCACATCTCGTCCATCCATCTTCTGTATCTCAGCCCGTGAAATATTCTCGGACTTGTCAAACTGTTAACTCCGTTGTCGCACATCTCAAAGCTTTCGCCTTCGTAATCTTTGCGGGTATTGCGCTCGTGTCGGGTAGTCTGTGAAAACCTCCGGTGGTGATTCTCAAACATCTTTCTTGTTCTCTCGACAGTTGGCCGTGACTAAGGCAAATGCCGCAGCCGCTTCTTTTTTTTTTTAAAAAAAAAAAGACATTCCCTTCCCCCATTGAAAAATTTGTCTTTGAGTCTCAGTCATGGGACAGTCTCTTGCCAAAAAAAAGAGCATGGCCACTCCTGGGAACAAACACAATACCAAAAAAAACACACTATCATAAATTTATTTATTCATTCGTTACTTCCTTACAGTTCAATAAAATACGCCTCAATGACATGGACTGCCGTCTTCTTCAAATTCTAGAGACACGTGCAAGTCCCTCCAGGCAATCAATGGTCCTGCATTCTTGTCATATTTGCAGAACAGGTCAAAGATCTTCCCAAGCGGAACGTCTAGGTACTGTCCACTGCTCTTCACTGAGGCAAGTTCCTCGCTAGCCTCTTCCATAGATTTATGGATCTTTTCAATTCCCTTGTTAGTGGGGTCTTGATGCCAAACCGGCAGATCAAAGCACTCGGGATAGGCAACCATCAATCCAACCATTAGTCGAGTCACAACAGTACACAAAGATATGTCCCTGTAGTGAGAGCGAAGCAGATCCTCGGCCAATGCAACATCACTCGAGCTAAGAATGGGTTCATTCGCATCATCGAAACGGAACAGTTTAGTTAAGTAATCGTCAACGTGACGGTTAATCGTTTCCTCCATATCATGCAACAACTGTCGCCCCTTTTCGGCTACATCGTCCATGCCAGCCACGTTCTCGTTGTCTCGGACAAAAGTACGAAACATATTTTCCAATTCCAAAAACCCACTAGAGAGACGCTCGCCGACGGGGCGCTTAGCCTGTCGATACTGGATGCCCTGGCGGATGATGGAACTGGTTTGGCTACGCGTTTGAATCTTCGATTCCATTTTTTCCTCTTTCGGTTATCACTTCAAACTCTGGATCAATCGGCTCTTCTCGTAACAGTCTGACTCCAAATGGCGCGATACCGTCTTTTTATTCTTTTCTTTCTCGATTGATCGAGTGACGTAAAGACCACGTGGCTTCTACGTCAATCGCGTTATCAACCAATCAAAGTACTGTTCCTTTCTGGGGAGTTGGCCCCACTTACCAAAACGAAAGAGCATGGTCACCCCTGGGAACAAATACAACCCTAAAACAAAACTCTTGAATATCATAAATACATTTATTCATTCCTTACTCTTTTTACAGTTCAATAAAATACGCCTCAATGACATGGAACATAGTCTTCTTCAAATTCTAGAAACACATGCAAGTCCCTCCAGGCAATCAACGGTCCCGCCTTCTCGTCATGTTTGCAGAACCCCTCAAAGACCTTCGCAAGCGGAATGTTCTGTCCACTGCTCTTCAACGAGGCAAGTTCCTGGCTAGCCTCTTCCAGAGATTTATGGATCTTTACAATTCCCTTATTAGCAGTACTCGGGATAGGCAACCATCAATCCAACCATTAGTCGATTCACAACAGTCTTCAAAGATCTGTCCCTGTACTGAGAGCGAAGCAGATCCTCGGCCAATGCAACATCACTTTCGCTAAGAATGAGTTCATTCGCATCATTGCATTTAAGCAGCTTAGCTTTGTAATAGTCAATGTGATCTTTAATCGTTTCCTCCATATCCAGCAACCACTCTCCCCCCTTCTTGGCCACATCGTCCACGCCAGCCACGTTCTCGTGGTTACAGACAAAATCACGAAACATATCTTTCAGTTCCAAAAAATTGCTAGAGAGACGCTCGCCGACGGGAAACTTGGTTTGTCGATACTGGATGCCCTGGCGGATGATGAAACCGGTTTGGTTACGCGTGCGTATCTTCGATTCCATTTTTCCTCTTTCGATTGTCACTCCTAACCGTGGGTCAATCGGCTCTTCTCGTAACAGACTGCCTCCAGGTGGCGCGATACCGTCTTTTTATTCCTTTTTTCTCGAGTGATCGAGTGACGTACAAACCACGTGGCGTTTACGTCAATCGCGCTATCTCGCTATCAGCCAATCAAACTACTGCCCCTTTCTCGGGAGTTGCCCCCGCCCCAAATATCAATGTGTCATCGTCACTTGCGTGGCATGTCGCCAAGCCTCGAATTTGCTGATGTCAATGGTACGTCAGATCGTGTCGTCACCATCACGTCAAGACCAGCCCTTCTCAGTTACAAAGATTGGTGGGCGGATTTGCAACGTCATCGTCAAATGGTATTATGAGAGCGCGGGCCGATCAACTCAGTTGAGTTTGTTTGATCGAAGTGAAACGATCATGGTCAAGACTAATTCTTGTAAGCGCAAAGCTACCAAGAGGGACAAGGCAATCCTGTCGGCCGTGTCTAGCGCCATCACCGATCGCAAGGCCAAACACCGCCAAGTCGATGTCAGGGAAAAAATGTTTGCCATGGCCAAGGATTGGTCGGGTCGAGACGAGAGCAGCCCCGATAAAGACCACAACAGACCCCTTCTGGATTTTTGCGCTGTCACCGAGGCCGCAATCGTGTCGCATTCCTGGTATAACATCCGAAACAAACTGGATGCGATGGAGCCTGCCGTTATAGGGCGTGAGTTAAAAAACGACTGGGAACAGTTTGTTTTGAAGGCGTTTGGAAAGCACAGCGGGAGCCCCAATCAGTTGGAGCGATTTTGCCAGGAGATGGACTTGGAGGCTAGAACCCGACGCCATGCGCAGGTATCCGACGAACCGGCCAAGGGCGATGATCCAGAGCAGGACAAAGAAGTGTGGGTCTCCTATTCATTTGCACCGAATACACTACCTGGCGCTCCTGGAGACGGGGCTTTAGACGAAACCTCGAGCTTTTGGGACTGGTTTGGTTGTGCGATTACCCTATTGCACAGTTCCGGCGTGGTTTGCACAGATGCAATGTACGACCAGTTGATGGCCTTTGTTGAACGAATTTGTAGCGGTGATGGAGTCAATGGAGACCGCCCCGAGGTCGTGGCACTAGTCGACTGGAAGCTCGGTAGAGATGTCATTGTATAGACGAGAAATGTCCATTTTGTAGTTCATTTTATTTTGTAAAATAAAGTGTTGCTTTTAAAGAATTGTGACTAGATTTTGTCTGCGGGTCTGACAGATCTCAGCGCGACCACTAACCTCGATGAATCCTCGGTTGTTAGAACATTTGCAAATGGCAAATAATGCACGGGAATGCGCAATGTGAGGCACCTGGCACTGGGTATTGACTTTTTTCCCGAAGCTAGCTCAAAAAGCGAAGTCAATGCCGAATGACACATTACAAAGGCCACGGAAAAAGACAATTCTCTCACGTAAAAGGTTACCCGTCGCCCCCCCAACCCATAGTCTACGGTACTCATGCCATGTGGTTGGTCGGCCGCAATGTTCCCGCGAAACACTTAAGAAAAAAATCTCGATGCTCATGGGCCAAAGTGCAAGACGCCATCCAGACTAGCCCGCTCATTTGATCGTGTCTTACCGACCTCCATTGAGGGAGGACTCCGCGAAATGAGGGTTCTCAGCGGACCAGATAGGTGCGAGATGCCAGTCTTTCTTCGGCCGCCTCGTTCTCCTTTGTCAGAGAGGAGATAAAAAAGGGATAAAATAATGGACTTTGAGATTATCGTGTTCTATCCCTTCTTACCAAACACATGAGTCATTTTAACATTCATTTATTGTGTTGTTATCTTTTTTACAATCGGGTTCGTGTACATTCTTTAGTTGTAAACTGCCACATGATTTCGCGATCAAAAATTAAAGTGCAATACGCCCAAATGTATAAACATCAATGCAAAAACGACGACTCGTGTTATTTGTAATGACATTTCAATTAAATAACATGTACTCTATACTTTCTGGTTCATGTCTCTCATCCGTGTTTTTTGGTGTACTGCAAGATCCACTGTTTCCTAAACGCTCTCTTGAGACAAGGCTGGCATGCATTGGAATACGCTTTTATCGTTTTTGGCAGCGGGTCAGCGCAGAGGCAGTCGCCTTTGGGAGTGTTCCAGGGTGGTAACTGCGACAATGCCAATAGTCCCATGTCACTCGAATACTCGGACGGACACTCTAACATTCGTTCACAATCGTCGACATCGCTCTCGTTCGTAATATACTCCGAGAGCTTCTTTAGATTGCTTGACACCTTGCGCTCCTTGACCACCAATCGCCTTTTCATGTCTGGCAACACGTAATGAACACTGGTCCAATAGTCATGAAAACCAATGACAAAGTCCGCCCCTGGGATGGTGGTCATCGCATTTTTGTCCACTAGGCGTCCACCCACTCGTATCACGTCCTCTCTAGAAGGGACCCGGTTCATTGCAATGATCTCGGTTTCTGACAAAGTCCCGATAGGTTGTATCTTGAGAAACTCAGGGAGTTGCTCGTCGGTCTCTGATTTGGTATGGCTATGCTTGCGCTTCATGATCGTTCGAGTCCGACTTCAAGTCTTGTTTTGAGCCAGAGACAGTCAAATGTGCTCCTTTATACCATTTGGTAAAGGCGTCAAATAACTACGTCGGAATGATGTAGGCAGAAGCTTTTTCTGACGTGCTCGTATTGTATACGTCAGTCATGTAACCGGAAAAGAGTGGGTGTGAAACGGACTTGCGTCACGACTTTCGTCATGCAGCCGAAAACAGGGATTTGGCTATATAAGAGTGCTCACGAGCTCTGTTTTCTCAGTTCAGTTTGACGAGAGTCAAGCGCAGTAAAAAACGCGATGGAGAGAAACGTCAAGAGATTAGCTACCAAAGCAGACAAAAACATGTTGGCCTCTGTTTCGAGTGCCCTCTGTAACCTATGGCCGAGTCGTCGTCAGAAGGAATTGAAAAGGAGAATGGCTCAAGCGGCAACGCTCTATTCTAATCGAAGGTGAACATTCACCGTTCCTCTTGAGACAGATGATCCACTACCCAAATTTGTCGACCGCCCTACCGCTGTCGAATTTTGCAGGCCCCTGATGGATCACTGCGTAACGGTAAAGGATGAAAATCCTTGGCTGGATATCCGATGCCACCTACTGTCTCTTCATGAAGACAACCTGAGAGGAGGCTTGGAGGATGGCGTTGATCGTGCAAACCGGTTGGACAACAGCAAATTGTCTGCAAAATTTTACTACATCGGAGCACCATGCTGGCTCGTGCAGATGGGGACACGCTTACACGAGGTGACACAGACCGACGAGACGCTGACTGCAAAAATGGAAAAGGCATTGACGGGGGAGGACGCGTCGGAGCCATTTGAAGACATTTGCCGCCAGAGACGAGAGAACATGGTGCTGATGAACAATTATGTCAGTTGCATTTCGTTGTACATTGGCCTATGCGAGAAAATTCCTCCTTGGGGATTTGACGACCATCCCCATTTTAAAGCTATAGCAGAATACTTTAAGACCAACCATTTGGATCAGGCAGGGCTCGAGCGTATCTGCCAGGTGCTGGACCTTGCGGTCTGTACGAGCCGCCGAATGAACGAGTACAGAGAGGATAGATGCCCTCACAGTGAGGAGGGAGAGGAAGGCCTCGCCCTATCGTACCTGTTCGATGAAGAGGGTGCTAAAATCGCTTCCTGTCACGATGACACGATCACCGAAGAATTCTTGGAATGGTTTGACGAGGTGCTTGTGAAACTGAAAAAATACCGTAAAGAGTGTACCCAGGACCTGTTTGAACAGATTTCCACTTCTTTGAAGCGTGTCGAGTGCGAGAAGAGAAAAGTTTGTGACTCCTTGATGGCTTTGGCAGAATGGAGGAATGACTGTGTCCCAAATTGAGGATTAGAATGACGTGACGGAACATTGAAACACTTTGAACTAGTTGTGTTGGTTTTTTTTTTAATCTGATGATAATTGGATGATAATGACTTGAAGAAGTGGACAAAGAAACACTTTGAACCATTCATGTTAGGTGTTTGATCTTGGTGTAACTGCCACGGTTAAAAGAATAGGATAATTGAATTAAAAATAAAGCTTGTTTCTGTACCAAAATGGTATGGGTTTTTGTTTTTAAATTCTAAAACCGGGCGACTCGTCCGGTGTGTGTGTGTGTGTCAGGGGAGAGCGAGGGGTTTACTGGAGCCCGCATCGGATACCCTCGAGTGAAAAAAACATACTGCCTGAATGCATCGCACACTGGCTTGTACAAACGAACAAGCCCAAAGACAATCATGCAATGCAAATTGATTCTCCAATTCGGCTGGTCAGCCGCAAACCCCAAGAAATTAAGTGAAGCCCTCGGGGCAAAAATTGTGATCATTCCCCAACGTTTTGGTTCGTCAATGTCTTTTTGGTATGCGTTTTATTTAGATATCCATGTACAATAAAGTCACCTTATTGTCAATGGAATGAAAGGTGTCAAATGCATATACAAGACTATGCATTGCCACCACATTGGGTAGACAAGACAAGGAATAATAAAACTCTACTTACTTTATTTGGGACTCATAATAAAAGCGCGCGAAAAGGGACATAGTGGAGAAGCCATTGCCATGTCCAATGGCAAATACCTTTACCTCAACCTGGATTAACAAAAATACAAAGATACTTCGTGAAAACTTTAAAAAAAAAATCAGTTGAATAAAGGTTGAATTGGATAAAGATATATCAATAAACACAAATTATATAGCTACAAAGCTAAAATATGGTACAAAATGCACAAAATAAAATCATTTATGCACACTTGTCGTAAAAAAGTCTCTCTTGGACTGTCCGTTTTACTAAGAGTAAAGTCAAAGTAGTATCTTTGGTTCTTTCTTTTGGACCCTATTAGAAATCTGTACAATTTGTCATCGGAGTTAATTATGTGATTTCAAAAAATTATGCTCTTTTATAGCTGTCTCTGAGTAAAAAAATACCAGAGTGCCCTTCGAATGCTGAAGCATGGCCTTGTAAACACTAAGCATATACGTGGACCTATGAAATGTACCCTTTTTGTTCAAATCATCACCCAATGATATCAAGTAATAATCACAACACTTTCTTTACACAAAAAGGTAACATCATTTTTTTTATGTCAAGATACTTTACTTCACATCAACTCTAATGTTTCGTATCCAAAAATGATATCGAGTTGCTTTTTCGCGATACTTTCAACGATTTATTCGATTTGCTGGCTTTGGCTTGTCAAAGCACGTAATTTGGGACACACCCCCTCGCATGGTTTTCGTCAGTGTCAGGTTTCTTCTGCGTTCTATACATGTCTTTTCGTCTCAAAGGTCATTTGTGGTCTCTACTTGATCGTTTTAGCATCTCCTTTTTTGTTGTCCGCTGACGATCCTCTCCACCGCGTCCTTTTTTTTTTTTTTTTTCCTCCTACGATGGCAGCTAAATCCACTCGCCAGTCTAAATCAAAAACCTCGTCTGATTTCTTGCTTCCCGAGAAGATCGCCGATTTGTCGGCTCTCTTAGAGGACCAAGAAGCTGAGAACTACTACCAGCTCGCCGGCGCCAAGCCTAAGAAATCTAAATCCAAGTCCTCCAAGTCTTCCACGAAGGTAACTTCTGCTGCCAGCGTGGATCAGTCCGCTTCTCACAGTGTAGATGATCTTATCGCTCTGGAGACGCTTCGGAAAGAAAATTTAGCAGCTGAGTTAAAACTCACTGAAGCTAAATTGGAACTAGCCAAGCTGTCCACGAGTTCGTCCTCAGCCACGCCGCCGCCGGTTTCGCCAGTGCAGTTGGAGAAGATTATTGCGCCTTCGTCCTCGCCAGTTTCTCCGGTAGAGCACTTTGCAACATTAGAGCAACTACGTGCCAAGAAGAAGGCCAGCACTTCCCTTCCCAACTGTTATCTTTTCTCAGCCAAAGGTACGGTCGAATATGACAAACTTGACCTCGCGGAATTCGTCAGTGGCTTTCTCGAATTTTGCAAGGAGCAACCAGAGTCCCGCCAGCAATGTCTGTTTCGCCATTTGCAGCTGCTTATGGACCGAGCCATTACATATTCCTGGTCCAGCGTTCGTAATTTTCATCTTTCAGTCCACAATGCCGTTGATCAGGGCCGCCTACCCTGGAACGCTTCCGATGCAATTCGCGAGCGGGCTCAAACGTTTTTTACTCATCAAGATCTTCGATCCAGCACGGCAGCAACCTCCCGTTCAAACCCCTCTTCTCAAACCCGCAATCGTGCTAAGGAAAGTTATTGCCGCGACTGGAATTATTCCGGAAAGTGCAGCTGCAACCTGAGTGACGCGTCATACAAGCTGGTTCATCGTTGCCGTGTTTGCGACTCCACAGATCATGCGATGCTCACTTGTGCAAAACGGAAATATCCAATTCCTACTGTTCAGTCTTCATCGTTTTCTTCGGCGACAGAGCAAACATCTTGACTATCATCCTTGGTTCGTTTATCCGACGAGGTTCGGGCGTGTGGCGCTCCCAATGCCTTCGCCGCTAAACGCCCAGTTCAATCCGGTTTTAACATTGATTATTGGTTTCAATATCTTGAACATTATGAAGATAGAATCGTAGTTGATTTCTTGCGTTATGGCTGGCCTATTAATTGTCGCGCTCCTGTGTTACCACTTTCCACGCTCCGTAATCATCCTTCTGCCGCTGCAAATGATAACTGTTTAACTTTGTACATAGCAAAAGAACTTGACCATCAGTCAGTGATGGGGCCTTTTCACTGTAATCCTTTTAATTCCGATTGTGTCGTTTCCCCTCTTATGTGTGTCCCCAAGCGTGACTCAGATGAACTGCGCATCGTCCACGACTTGAGCTTTCCAGAGGGTTTTTCCGTTAATGACGGTATTAGCAAAGACACTTATTTGGATCAAAGTTTTAAGCTGCGTCTGCCCGGAATTGATCGACTCGTGGAATTTATCAATGCGAAAGGCCGCGGTTGTCATATTTTCAAGAAAGACCTTCGGCGAGCTTACAGGCAGATCCCAATCGATCCTGCGGATTATCGTTTGTTGGGCATGTGCATCGATGGCTCTATCTATTTCCACACTTCTTTGCCGTTTGGATTACGCTCAGCAACTCTGATCTGCCAGCGTACAACTAAGAGCGTCGTGCATATTTTGAACAATGAAGGAATTTCGGTCGATGTTTATATCGACGATTTCTACGGCGCAGAGTCTCCTAGTTGTTCCAACCAATCCTTTCAGCGTATGAATTCCCTGTTTACCGAACTTGGTCTGCTGGCTTCGCCAGAAAAGGACGTACCAACCTGTCATCAAATGCTTTGCCTTGGTATCTGGATCGATACCTTAGACATGACTTTATCTGTTCCAGCCTTTCGCGTCTCAGAACTGCAACGAGAACTCCAAAAGTGGCTGTGTAAAACTTCCTTTTCACGACGAGAACTTCAGCAGTTGCTAGGTAAACTTTCATTCGTGTCTGCATGCGTTCGCCCCGGCCGAGCTTTTATGTGTCGCCTCCTGAACGCTCTCCGTTATTGTCATTCTCGTCCCAAGAGCGCTTCCTTTCCAGTCACTGATGAGTTGCATTCCGACATCGATTGGTGGTTCTTTTTCCTCTCGCATTTCAATGGCGTTTCGGTTATTCCTTCCGACGTTGTTATTTCCAATCCGGAGTTGTTCGCTACAGACGCTTGTCTCACCGGTTGCGGAGCGGTGTGTTTTGGAGAATACTTCCAACGCGAATTCCCGGAGTTTATTTTGGCTAAGGGCCTGCATATCAATGCACTGGAACTTCTGACTGTCGTTACTGCTATCAAGCTCTGGTCTCTCAAGCTTGCGGGCCTCAGCGTAGAACTCCTGTCAGACAACACCACTTGCGTCGCGGTTATCAATTCACAGTACTCCACCAATGTTTTCATGCAGCGTTGTTTGCGGGAACTCTGGTTGCAACTTGCTTTATTCAACATCCAGCTGGTTGTTCGTTCCGTTCGTGGTTCGGACAATTGGCTTGCCGATTCTCTAAGCAGATTTCATGTCGGAGAAGTTAGCACCAAGTTGCATTCCTGGTGTTCCAATCCTCAATTGTCACAGTGTCACGTTGATGATAGCCTGTTTGAATTCGCCGTTGTCTGATTTTTCTTTTCTCTTGAGACAGTTTTTTATCTCTGCTTTTTCTTTTTGCAGAGCATTCAGAGCTCTTACTGGATTATGCCTTCCAGCTTCAGTCTCGTGCCTTCCAAGAGTCTACTAAAAGGAACATGAGAACTCAATTGAACGCTTACATTTTATTTTGTGAACATTTTAACCTTTCTCCATTTCCGGTGTCGAAGCCGTCATTTCTAGCTTATTTAGCCTTTCTATCAAAATCGTTATCTTGTTATCGTTCAGTTGTTAATTACATCAATATTCTTAAGCATATCAATAGGTCACTGGGGGTGGATTTTTCTTTTATGCACGACTATGATGCATTCCTCACATTACGGGCCCTTCGTCGCGTCATGGGCGAGTCTGTGCGTATCACTCACCCAGTCACTGTTGATATGCTTCTCAATATTTTCCATATTTTTGATTGGTCTAATCCTTTGCATGTTTGTATGCACGCTGCCTTTTTAGTGGCTTTTTTTCTCCTTCCTCAGAATTTCTAATTTAGTGCCTTACAAAGCATCCGATATGGCTGCTGTTAATACTCATTTTTTGAAGCGCGAAGATGTCTTTTTCTCCGCGCACGGTGCGGTTTTGCGCATTTTCAAGACCAAGACCATCCAGTTTCGTCAGCGCGTGTTACAAATTCCGTTGCCTGTTATTCCTAATTCTATTTTGTGCCCGGTTGCTGCGCTCAAAGCTTATCTGTCGTTAGTCCCAGCACCACTTAGCGCGCCTTTATTCATGGTGTCCGTGGCCAATAGTGCCAAACCTCTTCTTGCTGCTCATTTTAATCGGTTTCTCAAAGCTTGTGCGTCCGCAACGGGTTTTGATCCCAATCATTTTTCCTCACGCAGTTTCCGTCAAGGTGGCGCAACCTTTGTTTTCAATTGCGGCGCGCCTACTGAATTCATCAAAGCGCAAGGTGATTGGCAGAGCGACGCTTATTTAATCTATCTCAAATTATCCACGCAAAAGAAACTTGACATTCTTCGCTCCATCTCTTCTCGGCTATCTCACATTCGGTTGTGAGTTACAGTTTCTATTTTTTTTTCTTTTCTCCCTATTTTTTTTTCCTTTTCATTTCTATGGGTTTGGGGTATTTTCTTCTTTCGCCTGTTTTCAATAAAGATTGTTTTGCCCCAAACATCTCGCGCCTTCTCTTGTGTGGTAACTAATTTGCTGGCTTTGGCTTGTCAAAGCACGTAATTAGGGACACACCCCCTCGCATGGTTTTCGTCAGTGTCAGGTTTCTTCTGCGTTCTATACATGTGTTTTCGTCTCAAAGGTCATTTGTGGTCTCTACTTGATCGTTTTACCCTCCCTCCTCTCCCAGGGGGGTATTTTCTTCTTTCGCCTGTTTTCAATAAAGATTGTTTTGCCCCAAACATCTCGCGCCTTCTCTTGTGTGGTAACTAATTTGTTATATACAAGAACTAATGTGAAACAATCGTTGAGTCTTCAAATAACACAATACAAGTCACTGAAAAAGAAAAACGCAATCAATGTCCCAGTCCAATCATTGTCAATGTCATTCAAGTCAATTATCAAGTTCCTTGTTTAGCTGCTGTCGACATTTGACACTTTTTCTTCTCCTGTGCTTTCTCTCTTATTCTTCAATCGTTGAACCACTTTTTCTAAGTTTCGTGTCCGAGCGGCACCTCTGGTCCTCACCGGACGGTCCCTTTCGTCGCCTTTCACTTCATTGTCTCTATTCACAAAAGCATGACTGGGAAGTTTTAGAGGTGGCAGGTTCCGTTTCTTTCGTCTTAGGTTTATCTGCTGCATGGCACTCATGTACCTGATTAACGCTTTACAATAGTCCCGGTCGTCCTTGCTAAGGTAAATCTGTTCGGTTGCTTCTTCTTCGATTGCTTGATTCGCTTTGTTCATCTTTCTCGTCTGTTTGGCCGCTTCTTCTTCTTGCAGATTTTCTTTGCTAGCCGAGAGCTCGATTCGGTTCTTATAAGCCGTTTAGCTACAAGAACGACGACAACGACTATATTAGAAAAAAAAACTACGTCATTGATTGACCTGTCAGACTCCACCCCACTGAGGTCATAATCTTCTTTTTACAACCCACAACAGCGTCATTGATTGATATCATAGGTCCCGCCCGATTGAGGTCAAAAAGTAATATGACGATTTAATGACGTTTTGGTTTGCACTCTATAAAAAAACAGAGACGCTGCATTCAAGCTCAGAAACGTCTCGTGGTACCAGAGCGTGAATCTTGAGAACAAGAGCTTGGAGATTTCTACCCCAATCGTTCGTTCACTTGTCGGCGGTCTTAGAGTGCGATCATGTTTAGCAAAGTCAGTCAACGCAGCTTGTACGACATGTTCGAGTTGTGATCTATCGTTCAGAAGATGATCAGGAACCCTGCAGTTCTGCCTGGTGGTTGGAAACAGTTTTTCTTTTTCCTAGAAGAGTATCTTGATACGATGATAAGGGATACATCTAAACTGATGCTATTCCTGGTCGAGGATCACGGCAGGTGTCCAGCAACACTTCTGCAGGATGTTATCGCGGTACTGAAAAGTCCTAAAAGTGTGTCACGACTCGACTACTGGCGTGTAGCTGCTGCCATGGCCAGACAGCCCGTGGACCGTTCGGCTGCCTACCTGAGTGCGGCATGTCTCGATGTGCTGAGGCAACTAGACAAGTCGACGACTATGGATTTCCCAGAAGAGTGGAACCACCCATTACAAGCCGCAGGCTCGATTTTCGGGGGATTGCGACGTTCAACGTCGCGATCTTCGCATATTTCTGAAGGGCGAGGCGCCAAGTCTATTGTTTTGAACCAAGGGTTATATTACATCAAGAGACCCGGAGCCTATCTTAAAGCTGTCAACAATGTTCGTTTTATTGAGTAATCTTTCATTTTCGACACTTAATCCAGTTTATCTTAAGTGGACACCCAACTAGCTGCTATTCACGTGCACTGTCGAAAGCATAATATCAAATAGACTTCAAATATTCGGCATTGGAGCTTCACTCTTCGTCTTTAATCTTAGCCGACCCACTGAATAAACAATAAATAAGAACAATCCTACCAAAAAATAAGTACAACTGAGAACTTGATGAATAAACAATGAAAACAACAACTCAATAATCTCTCAGGGAGATCACTCGCCAAAGCGGATACCCGCGAGGTTTGTTCGGTTTCAACATAGACGGAGGAAATTTTTACATCGCTAGTATAAATATGGCCTAATTGTCACATTTGATCGAAGAGAGACATTTACGCAAAAAAAAACTATCACAGTTCACAAATGATTTAGACATTATCTTAAGATTTTACCTCAAACTGTCGAAATTAAAGTATTGCCGCCCGCGGAGAAAACTAGCTTTTTTCCTTTTTCCGGTGTACATCAAACACAGGCATCACGCTGAATATTATCCAGACTGAGAGCCGTAGATCAGAAAAAAATCACAATTACTAAATTTCACTTTTGAAACCAACACCCCTTGTCGTAAGATTGGGCGCATCGCATAAGAGCTAGAGACTTAAGAGGGAGAGAAAATAAAAATCTACTGAATTATACACACTAACGATATGAACAAAAACAATTCTGTAACGACTAGCTAAAACACGATCGATTCAAGCTGTGACTTACTTTATACTTTATCACCGCTTCTTAAGTATGGGCGTGCTGCCTGTAAGCCTTTAGGAAGAGGAGAGAAAAATCTACCGAATTATACCAGCTAAAGCAATGTAAAAAAACTGCATTTACTAAGTAAAACACGATCGCTTTTAGCTATGTACTATTTACTTTAAAAAAATCTCCCTTCACCTCTTAAACTTGGGCGCGCCGCTTGTAAGCCAAAAGGGAGAGGAGAGAATAATCTACTGAATCATCCAAACTAACACAGCGTATGAAAACTGCAATTGGCTAGCTAGTAAAACATGATCGACTCAAACTATATATGAGTGTTTCAATTAAAAAAAATCTCCCTTCACCTCTTAAACTTGGGCGCGCCGCCTGTAAGCTAAGAGGGAGCGGAGAGAACAATCTACTGAATTACCAAACTAACACAGCGTATGAAAACTGCAATTGGCTAGCTAGTAAAACTTGGTCTTTTCAGGCTACGAGTTTTTTACCCTTGAAAAAAATCTCTCTTCACCTCTTAAACTTGGGCGTGCCGCCTGTAAGCTAAGAGGGAGAGGAGAGAATAATCTACTGAATTACCAAACTAACACAGCGTATGAAAACTGCAATTGGCTAGCTAGTAAAACATGGTCTATTCAGGCTACGAGTTTTTTTACCCTTGAAAAAAATCTCTCTTCACCTCTTAAACTTGGGCGTGCCGCCTGTAAGCTAAGAGGGAGAGGAGAGAAAAATTTACTGAATTATCCAAACTAACACAGCGTATAAAAACTGCAATTGGCTAGCTAGTAAAACATGATCGACTCAAGCCACGAGTGTTCCAATTTAAATAAATGTCTCTTCACCTTTTAAACTTGGGCGTGCCGCCTGAAAGCCCAGAGGGAGAGGAGAGCGTAACAAAACTAACCCAGCGTAAGAAAACTGCAATTGGCTAGCTAGTAAAACATGGTCTATTCAGGCTACGAGTTTTTTACCCTTGAAAAAATCTCTCTTCACCTCTTAAACTTGGGCGCGCCGCCTGTAAGCTAAGAGGGAGAGGAGAGAAAAATTTGCTGAATTATCCGAACTAACACAGCGTATAAAAACTGTAAGTGGCTAGCTAGTAAAACATGATCGACTCAAGCTACGAGTGTTTCAATTTAAATAAATCTCTCTTCACCTCTTAAACTTGGGCGCGCCGCCTGTAAGCCAAGAGGGAGCGGAGAGAATAATCCACTGAATCATCCAAACTAACACAGAATATGAAAACTGCAATTGGCTAGCTAGTAAAACATGATCGATTTAAGGATCCGAGTTCTTTTTACTTAAAAAATCTCTCTTCACAAAATGCGTTCCTATAAACCATTCCTGGAAATTTGGATCTGTAAATCACTTTCGGTGGAAATTTAACATCGTGCAGAAAATACTAAACGAGATGGGCCCAGCGTGACAAAAATTGAAGGAAACTATCACATTCACGGACAAAAGAATATCGCCTTTAGTTATTCAGATCCAGGAGGCACTTTGGAGAAGAATAAACAACCTAAAACTCTTAGTTAGCCGCAAGGGAAGAGATTTGCGATTCAAAAGAGGTCGAAGAAAGTGCTCTTGCATCAGAGGGCAAATCATGCCGACCAGAAACAATAACCGCAGAAAATCAATATGCGTGTCATGACCTCTCAGTATGAAACAAGCGGCAAAATTCACATTTACTCATTCAAAGAGTAGAACCCAGAATATAATATACCCACCAGAGAAAACAATTTTTGGAACAATCAGCATTTTGGCACGAGGTAAAAGTCGTGTGTTGCCTACCAGCCCCCTTTTTACACTCTGTTAGATGATTCGAGCATTTTGGCGGAATCACGGCTCTTTTGGCGCGTGTTGTAAATGCCCTTTGAATTATAATATTTGTGCGTTATTGTATAGTGATCGAGGATATACACAATACCAAAGACAAGTAAATATTTTCCTCAGTTTGCTTTTTCCTGGAACCACGATTTCTGTGTCGTCAAACCGGCTTCACCGATGTGCTCGAACTCCGCATGCGAGAGCCATAACAAGCTGCTCCTCTGCCTTTTAAATAATAAAGTTCTCTCTTACCTTATATCGGCGAAAACAGTTTCTGTTCTTCGGACATAATGCGAAATAACATCCAGAACTCTTCACGTTGAACTTTTGAAACCATTTCGGCGACAATATGTAACTTACCAGGTAACGTACCGAATAATTATTACTTTGGACACTGCTTTGGAGGGTTCGAATTCGACCTTCATAAAGCGCTAGATTTTGCCTTTCGCTTAAGAAACGAAAAAAATATTTCTTTTTTTCCAAGACTTGCAACAAGACCCTTTTTTAACACCAACCATGAATTCAAGTATTTTCATTAAGCAATTTTCACGCGAACCATAGCTGAGTTAAAATATCTCGCTCCGATGGTGTAAATTCGGTGCGCAGAAGACAAGCTCTGATATTTGACGCAAATTTGTATCCTGTCCTAAAATGAGTTTATTGACAGATGAACTGACAGAAAGCGATTAATGTGCACACCTGAGGTGCGCAAGGAAAAGTGTCAAGACTAACGCCTTGTAGTTACTTGAGTCCAGTTTGTGGGTATCTCCATGGAAATTAAGGATCCCTGGTGCGTGCACGAAAATTGCCCTTGCGGCTCGTAATGTTTTGGAGGAGTGCGCGCATGAGGAAGCCCGATCAAAGTTCGTGGCATGTATGTCTTTTCTGTACAGAGAAATGATGGCTGTGTCTCACGCGTACCCCATGACACCGGAAACTGCTCTTCGTCTTGCTGCCGCCGTCACACATTTGGTGGTTTGGGATTCTATGTTTCCAAAACTGCGACTCAACAAGAAAAACATGGCCGACACGATTAAACAATTTCTGGCGCCCGAGTGGAGTTTGTGCAAAAAGAGCGTTCGGCCTCTCATTCTGGGATTTGCGGTGGCATTTTGGTGGATGAAACGGGCAGAAGATACACTCGATCCCAGAGCACGAGACTACGTCGAATTGTACGCAACGGTGGCTTTGACCTGTTGCTCTAATAAATCTGCTCGTCTCGATCTTGTTATCTTTAATGCGTTGCTCGTGCTGACGGGGCGCTTTCCGGACGAGACTAGTGTAGATTACTCGTCTGACCTTCCGTGCGAACCGAGGGAAGTGCCCATGGAGCGCAGAGCTTATCCAATGCCAGCCTGCGCAGAGGATAGACACACTCGACGAGGCAAGCATTTGTTCGATACGACTTCAATACTCACAAAATACTGTGAAAGGCAAGGATTGGCGTTACCCCCCAACGTTTCATACAGTCATGGTCCTCCTTCTCACAGAGTCAAACAGGGCTTTGAAGAGTTTATGGAACACATACGCCTGTGCGAAGAGCAGACGAGCGATGGAAGACAGCCCGCATTCAAGGACGAGGCTTGTCGGGTATACCGATCTGTACCACCCAGGTTTCCTCAGAAGAGGATGGAAATCCTAAAGCTCCGATTACAATTGACGAAAGAAGATTCCGCGTCGATAGTTCATTGCCAAAAACGCAAGACGGGAGAACATGACGCTCCAACCAAAAAACAGCGACTCGACTGGATCAATTCGCTGTCGTGGGCCGATACATTTGCGTCTTCGACATCGTGGCGTGATCTCACGGGAGGAAAGCCCCTAGCACAGAAGCGAGCTGGAGGAAAAGCGCCTGTGTTTGTTGATGTCGGCGGACGGCGGGTGATCAAGGGTCCCTTTAGGCTCGATCAACAGGCGACTCGCTGTGTCTGTCTAACTCGGCTGGTCCGCGAAGTGTTGGGTTTACAAGAGTGCATTCCCGAACAGCGAGTGTTTGTCACGGCCGATGGCCAGGTTGGACTCTCGAGTCCCATGATAGGAAACCCGGGCCATGTGTTGGGCGAAGGCTTAGTGTCGAACAATGAGAGCAGGGGCCTATGCAAGTTACACGAATTTGAAAACGATTGGATTAGCACGTTGGAAAATCCCATGGACGTTTTGCGGATCGTTGTAGCCAAAAATGTTGTCGGAGCATCGGATAATAACACCTCCAACATCTTGGTGGTGCGCGAGACAAGACGCGTCTACGGAGTCGACGTCGGTGGCGAGTTATCGAAATTGCTACGACTGAATGATGCATCGCTGGAATGGGCCTTTTCAAAACCCCCCTCGAAAAGGATCATGACAAGAATGGACGCGCTTGTCGAGCGGTTTTCCAAAGAGATGGTCGACTGGCTCCAGTGCCTTAAATTAAGATATTGATACCCAGCGCCGATGGGAGCAAGTGGTAGCCGAGTATTATCTAACCATTCCAGTCTCTGATTATCTCTCGATCGTGGACTTGTTTTTGGAGTTTTTTAATTTGAAACAAAACTCTGGATGGTGAAATGGTATCGTGAACTTGCAAACTTTATTGTACTTTGTCTACTCTATATGGTTTTACCAAATGTGTGAACACGAAAGTAGATCAACAACACGCGAACATGTCAACTTGGCAACGCTTCGTTTTTTCATATTTTCGTAACAAAAATGTTGCCACAGACAGTCGAGTTAGAGAGATACGTGCAGGTCTCTCCGGGCATTCGATGGCTGCACATCGGGTTTCCATCACTGCACGAAAAATTGGATTTACTCACATTTACTCATGAGCAAATATGATGCAAACGCGATGCAAATGTGTGGCAAACATGGTAAATGCCGTATTTACTCACACATTTACAACCCCTATGTAAAAGTGAAGTAAATACGGCATTTACCATGTTTGCCACACATTTGCACCGCGTTTGCATCATATTTGCTCATGAGTAAATGTGAGTAAATCCAATTTTTCGTGCAGTGGGCCATTAAAAAGATTAAACCACTGTGCTATGTCTGCTCTTACATGTTTATCCCAAATCTCTTGAAATAAAAACAACTCACAAACATAAACTTTTGACAATGTCTTTATTTACTTATAATTATCTTTTTTTTTCTACTATTTGTAACAAGATTATAACAAATCATCAAATTAGAGAGATACGTGCAGGTCACTCCAAGCTATCAATGGTTGCATGTTTGATTCCCTGCAAAAAAAAAACTGTACGAAAGGCCTCGTCCAATAAGCATTCCAAATAGTTTCGGCTGATTCGGAACGACGCAAGATTCTCACTAGCATTTTCCAGGCCTAGCGTGAGCAGTGCAATTACCTCCTCAATTGATTCATAGAACCAGGGATGCAAAACGTTGACGATGTTACAGTTTAACAGCATCACGACATTTCCCAGACTATAGTCTCGTAGGCGATAGCGAAGCAACTCTTTGGCCAGTTCAACGTCAGTTAAGCTAAGAACGGGCGTATTCGAAGCCTGGAAACGATCCAGTTTAACTCTGTAATCGCCAACGAGATTGTCTATGGCAATGTTCATGTCTCGCGCCAGCTTGTCTCCCTTCCCTTTCACAGCCTCTATGCATGGCAAGTGCTTATATCTTTCTACCACAGTGCTCAAGTATTCTTGGAAATCCACCACCAGCGAATAAGGTCTTTGGCCGATGGGCTTCTTTGACTCTAGCCACAGGACCCCCTTGCGGACGATGGAACTGGTTTGCTTGCGTGTACGAATCATCGTTTTGCGTTGACTGCCAAATAGACTTGTTATCGCTAAGACTTCTCGAAGCAGACTGTCTGTCGACTGCGCGATGCAGCTTTTTATACCTTCGTTAATGGTACTGAATGACGCAATTTCACTGACGTCAAGATCCCAGTGAAACGTATTCACACCGTCGTTCAGACGTTCCAACATCGTCGGTCATGCAAGGATGCTTTGTTTGCCGCTTCAATACGTTTCTCACCCGACATTTGCTACAAGGGGATCATATCGAGGGGAAAAGATCAAAGATGTGAAAGCATTGACAGATTGGAAAACGAAGGTACAATACAAAATATCACGACAAATCAAGTGTAAAGAGTTTAATGGATACCGTATATTGACCTGTGATTTTTTTTCACAACAGTATACTTTTGTTCAATCAGCTACAATTGTTGTCTCTATTTGTAGTCAATTATTTTTAGATTCATTGCCAGAGTTCAATTAATAAGTCCCTTTGACTACAAAAAGTTAGGTAGTCATTCAGATTTTTCTGTACTTGTCTTCCACCTTTTCACTGACAGCATTGAGTCGACGGCATCGCCTTTTCCATCGCCAATGCGATCTGCCAAGGCGCATATCTGCTCGTACCGATCCTGTGTACATCTGATATCTTTCTGCCTCATCTTATCGGACACAACGGACAACCATTTCAAAAACTTGGCTTCGTCTGCTGATCCAACGTTTTTCTCAAGAGCATCATTCGGGCGACTTTCCTAGCAAAACGAGTAGTGCAGATTCATTCCTTCTTCCACTGCATCGTTGCACTCCCATTCCCACTCTATGTAATTCTCCTCCTGTTCTCCTTCCCATTTTTCATCTCCCTCTTCATTTTTGGACATAGAGGTCTCCACGCGACGGTCTGTATGAACCGCCAACTCTAGAACCTTGCATATTTCTTCCATTTCTTCATCATCCAGGTACGCTTCACGAAAGAACTCGTTCATCACTGCAAATCCAACCCACTCATCCGAAGAGGGCAACAAGAATCGGTAAACTGCCATGATACTCACCAACCTTTTCATCAACGCCATATTCTCTCTGTGTTTCCATGCCGCGTTCTTATATAGGTGACTGAATCGCGCCCCATAACGTAACGCCATGAGCATGTTGTCAACGAGTTTGGCATCGTCGCAGCAAGCATCGTGTAAAATCTGTCCCACATTCGTCAGCCAATCGGGAAACTTCTTTTCGGGGAAGAAAAGCTGGACCAGTTGATCGTCAGCGCCTTCCTCCACTCTGTTCAGCGACCATTCGAGTCTCAAGAGGTGTATCGGGTGAAGCCGCTTCAAACGCCGCTTGATTTCATCCCTGGCAAAACCATCGTACTCGCCTTCCAAAATGGCACAGTCATCCAGCAATGGCTTGTTAAAGTTGCGCAACGATTTCGGGGCTATGCGTTTGGCAGCATCCTCGATCTTCTGAAATGCTTTTTCCAACTCAGCACTAAAACGTGAGACTGGGGACCCTGTTGCTTCAACGTCAATGCCATCCATGGACCCTATTGCTTCAACGCCAATGTCATCCGTGTTTTGTCCATCTTCCATCACCATTGCTAGTGCAAACAGTGACTTTTTTTGGTTGCCCTGATAGACTTTCTTCTTACGTTCTCTGATCGTATTAGTCACCACCTTTAATATCGACCTTCTTTCCTTTTCTCTCTCTTTGCTCGTCTTCGGCGCCATTTTTCAACTTCTCCTTGCTCCCGTTTTTCCTTTTGATGTTACTCGTTTGAGATCCAAGTAAACAACTAACTGCAAAGCGAATTGCCCCGACATTTTATAGACGGAGTTGTGACGCAATGAGTAATGACGTAATAGGAAATTAAAAGATCATGCAAATACCACGAGTCAGAGAAATTGACGTATTCGAAACGTGCGTCAAGGAGACCGTGACGTGTTCATGGATTGCCACAAATCGTGATGTCCACAGAGCAATGCCGTGTCATGTTGGTCCTTTGACGTCATACGCCCTTGGGTGAGGTCGAGCCACGGCTAGCGCGCGGCTTCTTGTGTCACAATGACGTTTTGAATAAGGATGACGCGTTCCTTGTTATATAAAAGAGCGCATGTCACGCAGTTCGTTTCAATCGGTTACGAGCCTCGGTTAGGGAACTGAAGGAGATGATGGAGAATGACTCGAGTCAGCGAGCGCAGTCGCTACGACATGTCCCAGTTGTGGTTCGCTGTTCAAATCATGCACCGCAACCCAAAAGTGTTACCATTTGGGTGGAGGCAATTTTTTTACCTTTTCGAGGAGTACGTGGACTCTGTAGACAATCCCGGCACAGAGATGGTGTGGCTACTGATAGATGGTGCCAGGCGTTTCTCCAAGGGCGTTCTTCGAGCGGCTGTGGATCTGGTGGACCCGAAAACGTCCACCACGAAACATGACTTTCGACAGCTGGCATGGATCATTACCAGACAACCGGTGGACCATTCTGCCGCCTACTTGAGCATTGCCTGTTTGAATCTCGTTCGGCATCTGTCAGACGAAGAGCGGGCATCTTTAACTGTCGAATGCCCCGTGAAGTTTGGTGAGTTGCTGGAGTCTGATGCGGACAAAGATTCTCGGCGGTGGTTTTCTGCTAGCATGGCCTTTATGTACGAGGAGGTGAGGGCTGTGTCGAACAATTTTCCCATGACAAAGGATGCCGTGCTGCGCTTGGCCGCTGCCATCACTCAGTTGATTGGCTGGGACTGCAAATATCCCGAGATCAGGATACGGAGGGATCGCTTGAGAACCTTTCAGCCTGGATATGCCTTGTGGAATGTCAAGGCAGTTACCGAGACCTTCCGGCCACTTACTCTCGCAATGACTGCACCCCTCGATTGGATGATAAGAAACCACTATAAAATGGACAGAAAAGTGGAGAAGTGTGTCCGGTTGCATGCCAAGCTGGCTTTTTGTTGTGCTTCCGACCCGCGGGCACCGTTGGACCTTGTAGCCATGAGTGCGCTACTATTGCTGGCAGAGGGATTGCCAGAAGATCCTGAGACGGATTACATGACGAGCCTTCCTTGTGACCCTGCAGACGTGCTAACTGTTCCAGGTGCCTATCTCTTGCCAACGTCTTCCAGGAACTCGCAATATGGGCCACCAAACATTCAACCCGAGTTGTTCATCTCGCCCATGGTTTTCTGTTTGGCTGTACAATGCGCAATGCGCTGCTTTCGCGTTGAGGATTGACCTCTTTTGTGTCAAGCAGTGGTTTGACACGATTGATAATGCCTGCGAACTAATCTTCTTTCCCAGAGCAGGCAGTTTCACGATTTGTTAAATTGTTGGCATCAGTTCCCATTTCCCTCGCCTCCGTCTTCACCCTCGCCGCCTCCCACACACAAACAGAGATTATATCCCAGTCCATATTGATACAATCACAGCCATCGAATAATGCTACAGATGCAACACTTTGCAATAATTTTATTATATTTTTTTTACAACTTTCTCTGGAAAAACATCACATTGGTTTGCGGTAGTCTTTACTGATACTCAAATGGAGACGACCTGCACCACTTGGAACAAAATAAACATCGCCTTTCTGCCATTGCTTCGAACGCCTTACAAGCTCTGTGGACCTTTTCCTTTTCGCAAAAAGCTTTCTTTGCCTCGTTTAATTGCTTCAGGAAGCTCTTGGCGTGCTGTCCGGTCTTAACGCTCGTAAAAGCCTCGAAGACTTGGGGAACCTCATGTCGTCGTCATGTCCGGTCATGGACGGCCTGGGATGTCTCTCGCGCGAAAACCATCTTCCACAATGCAAGCACTTTCTCGTGCGCTGTAGAGCGCGGAGTAAAGATTTTTTCATGATTTTAGCGTAAATTTTCATGTAATCTTCGTCAGTGCCTCCGGGTGGGTAAAGTTTACACGTTCGCAAGATGATCGTCTGAGAACGAGTCACGGGTGCCATGCTTTCTTTTTGCTCTTCGCGTTTGCAGCGGTAAACTGATGGCCGTTCCACGACCCGTGTGTTGCGCTTTTATGCTTAAACTGTGATGACGCAAGGACTACGCACAGGAAATGACTTTACATCTACGTATCGAAATGCCCAGTCCAGAGAAACACCCCCAAGACCACGAAACATCTACGTAACGGGGAGTTTTCCATTACGACATTCGCGTCGCGCTCTCGCCAAACGGTATAAGGAACTGCCTGTCTTGCCAAAAAGTCCAGACGAGTCGAACCGACCGGCAAGAGAAGAAGTGAGAGAGAAACCAAAAACGACACGAACAGAAATCAATCCACATGGACCGAACCGAAGGCGCGCCAAATTTGGAGTTCTTTTCGGATGAGGTCCGACGAGAATGGCGAGGAAAATCTTCAGGCTACATTTTGCAGAGTGCGGCTTTTGCGATTGCGTGTTTGACGACTGGACCGACTCCGTACCAGCCTATGGATTATTATTACATTGAAACTGCCACAAAGGTGCATCGGGGCACCAAGGACGAGAGTTCAAAGCCCGAAAACAGCGAGAAGCGCGGCCAAAACATAGGACACTGTAAAGAATGGGTAAAATGATATTTGATTGTTGGGATTGTTGTTCTAAAGATAAAATTATAGTAGGAGCAGATTGTTAGACTATAAAAAACATTAGCCCTCGTTGAAATCCAACTAAAGTGTTCCAGTTTCATTCATCATAGAAACTTGTCGACCTCTAGACTCTCGAGATAATCGTAAGGTGTTACTGCTGACAGGTCCCACTGAATTTCTTCAAGTACCTTCATTTCCCAAACTAATAACTCTTCGCTCGTTATCGAGTCATCCGTGTACGTACATAGTTTGTACACCCCGAGCGGCGAGGTATCTCTAAATTTGCTAGCGACTAACAAGCACGCGGCACCAAGTAATTGCAGATTGCATTTTCTCGTTGGTACAATCGATAAAAATCGGTCTAAATAATTCACTGCCAAGACAAATACATCTTCCTCGCACATTTGCTCTTCGCAAACGTCCTGCATCCATGTCGTAACCATGAGTCTCATATGTGGTTCAATCTCTTTCTGTACAATGTCAAAGTATCGACAACTGGGGATATATTTATCCTCGCGGGTAAGTAAATTTTGAACAACGCGATCGTCTCCAAGCACCACCGGGTCCGGATACGCATGACGAACCTCTCGTTTCCCGAAGCCCAGAAGCTCCATGTATCTGCCAGAAAATAGAAAAGACCCAAATGCTACACTGTTCACTTATAAATGCCATACAAAACAATTAAATTTTGAATTTGCCAATTGAAAGAATGTCCCGTGCAACACGCGAAATGTTCGTCTTTGCCTTGACTCCCTTACCCACGAAGGATAAAGTTGGCTCCATTGCCTGCGAGTTTATGATTATAGAGCATTCGTCAATATAACCCACCAAGCTGACAATGTTCTGCGAACAGAATGAACTTCCCCTTGCGGGAGCGCGTGTCACAATGGGGCAATAAGGTTGCCATAAAAGTTTAACGAACCAAACTCTCGGAAAGTGCAGAAGCAAGGTCTTTTCTCTTTCCTTTTGCAGCCGGTCGAATTTGCTATTGCGCGAAGTTTTAAAAACTCTCAGAGATTTAAGAACTTAGTTATTTTATTTTATGTTTGTATCCCGTGGTACTAAAATCAGCAAACGTTAACAATAAATGCTACCCTAGTAAATATTTTCATGGTACATTAAAACTTGTTAAAAGAAATCTTGTCAAAAACGATAATATCGAGATAATACTTTCAGCGACTCAGAGTGCAGTCCATCAGCCTAGCTGAACTACTTTACACCGTAAAAAGAAAAGTAACCTTTGGTAAATTAAAGTTACTGACCAATTCTTAGCTGTACATTTCTCAAAGATTTAAGACCCTAGATGTTTTATCTGTGCTTCGTATTTCTCAAATCAATATACTTTAACCACAACTACTACCCTATCAAACATGTTCGTGGTACATTCAAACTTGTAAAAAAAAATCTTTCAAGAAAATTAAGACTCCACACAGCTTTTGGTTGAACAAAGTCAATATTGATCAATCCACGGCAGCGTGTTTGACAGTTTTTGAAAAAAGCGACCAAAATAATCTAAGTCTATAGTTTTACCGAGGTCTCTCGTTGCTAGGTCAAACCGTCGAACGATCGACTCCACCAATGGCCGCTTTTTCTCTGTAATGGCTTTCGCCCAGACGCCAAAGTTCGCATCCTGTCGCACTGTTTTCCGCAACTGATGTCCAAGCACAAACGACGACTGCAACACCTCCAATGGATGTATTTCAGTTTCCAAACGGCCCTTGGTGGGCGGGAACCAGGTCAGTTTGTTGTCTGCCGATATCTCGAACTTTCTCAAATCACTAGAGTCCACCGACTGTAATGCGGCCACCATAAAAATAGTCCGCCCGATCAATGCACAATTCTCTAGTTGGATCCAATCGAAGGGGTACGTATCGAGGGTATACAGCTTGTGCAAATCAGTATATATTTTAAAGGCAAACTCGCCGTTACTAGTGGAAACCACCTCCACTTCAGGCACTACTTCAGTCAGGTCTCCCACTTCCCTTAGCAACCGTACCAGGCATTTGCCCCTCATAGCTGTGTCGTAGTTCATCGGACCCACAGTTATCGTGCCTGGTCCTTGTACCGATTGACCTCTGGTTATCAACTCGGAAGCAATGGGGCCTTCAGGAGAACCGAGGTACAGGGACTTGTCTGCATTCGTGACATCATCGTCATTATCATCGAGATCGGTGTTGTTGCACAGTTCACCGTTGAACAAATCGGACACTGAATCAACCACTGGGTTGTCTGCTGACTGGGTCGATTGAAGGGTCAAAGGCGGTACCGAGAACATTGGAGTGTCCGTCTCAATCATTGAACTGGCCGTCGGAGCCTCTTTGGCAACCACTTTCTCCACTGTTGATCTGATCGTGGCATCATCCAATGGGACATCGGGTTGGTCTCCAGTCAACTGCATGGTCAGGGGTGGTGGAATGGGACGAGTTGTCTCGCTAGTGGAACTTTCCATGCCTGTCTCGTTTGAGTTTGCCACCTGTGTTGCACTCATATCCGTCATCGGTGTATTGAGCGGTGATGAATATCGTCCCCTCTCTTCTTCTTCTCCACCACTGTCATCATCACTCTCACTGCCCTCTTGGTCGCTTTCATAGTCGTCATCATCATCGTCATCATTATCATCATCATCATCATCTTCTGCATCTTCAGATCCGCTCGCGTTGGAGCTTTCTGCTGGCATCCCCTTCTTATTCTCTAAAACTATTTGTTCTTTTCGAGCACCTCCAACGGCTGCCACAGGTATCGTTACTGGTGGTCGGCGTATTTGCTCCGCCCTTGGCTGAGACAAGGCCACTGACGCACTTCCAATGTCGCCATCCTCGACATCACTGTCTATCTTACAACTTCGTTTGCCTTTGGCTTCCCTGCCAATTCCCGTGACGGCGTTATCTCAACGATATCGTCCCCTTCGTCGTCACTGTCTAAGACACGCTTCCGCTTTGTGCCGACATTCCTTGGACTCGATGGCTCACGCGATGGAGAGGGCAAGGGCGCCATTCGTCCCATTTGTTTTGGCACACTAGACATGAAAACGTCAAAGCTATTGATCTTAGACTTAGACAAAGTGTCTACAACCTCGTCACACACATCTTTGAAATGTGACTCTGACCTTTTCGAATGCAAGCCCCCGCAACGACGGAAATTGGTAACAAAAGTTTTAATCGTTTGTTTTTCTGAGGGAAAAGATATCTTCATTCGGTCTCTTTTTTCCCTCTTTCGCTGTCCTGCTGAAGTACGATAGTCGCACGCTGTTAGCGGTGGTCGTACGGTCCCGGGCTGCATCCTCTGTATTTGTTTCATGTTCTCCTCATAGTCTTCACTCAGCACATTTAGTTTCAAGCTAGTCATCTTTCTTACGCCGCTCTTCATCACGCACAAAAGACATGCTAACAGCAGTTCTCGGTGCAAGTCCCCATTATTGTTATTGTCCAGATATGCATACGTCATCTTCAACATCAACATAATCTGCACGAGCTTCGGGGTCATGGATAGGAATAGGGTATCTTCTTTCATCCCCTCTGCACCTTGAACACTCTCCACCGTCACGGGGAAACTGTTCCTTTCAAGATCAAAGGTACTAACCACCGTCGTTGGGTGATCATGATGACCATCGACGGGTTCCAGGCCAATGCTGATGGAATTTGGGGAACTCACCGTCACCGAGACGAGCCGATGACCACGTTGGTTGAGGGTCATTTCATGCTTCTGGAGGAACTGCTGCTCGGCCTGAGATATGTATCCCTTTCGTTGTATCCAATGAAAGATTGGGTAAAAACATAGGCTGCTTGCAGGCCACACCTTACTGTTTGTCACAAGGTTACACGGCAAAACTTCACAGAGCAATTGTCGACCCCTCTCGGTCATTCGTAAAACCGGAATCTTTTCCGTGACCTCGATAAGAATCAGTAGTCGACAGGCCAACATTCCGCGCAGCAACACCTCATCCGTCAGCGTCTCGACTTGAAATGCCTCTTCCAGTTTCAGCATGATCTTTTCCCACGATACGGTTGACGTTTTGCAAGGGCGAGATAACATCGACTGAGATGCAAACTCGGGCATCGGTTGTGGAACTCTACATGTTTTAAAGAAATCCCACTGCGACATCAAGCCAACGTACAGATTGAGAGCTGAGAGATCAACCGACGATTTGCCCAGAGCGAACATCATCTTTATAAAATCTGCTTTGTCGGGATTTTCTGCTTCGGTAGTTTTGCTCCAAAGATAAAAAAGCCAGTTTGACGAACAATGATACTCGCAGATACATCTTGTCAGAAGATTCCGTCGATGGCGGTGAGTCTTCAGCTGGTCAAAAAAGTAGAACCTTTCCACATCGGACATGAAATCGCATTTCGAACAACGCATAGCCACTTCACAACTTATTTCAACGTACTTGGTTGAGATGTGACCAACATTCTCTTTTGGGGCTGCCATGATAGAAGTTCTTCGTAGACTTTAGTCTTCTGGTTTGCTCTTCGCTCTTCCCTCTTGGGTTTGCACCTTCAACTGGTTTGAGTTAGCCTCGAGCAAAGCTTCTTTTATAGCCGAGAACAAGCGATGGGCGATCACTTCGCGTCATCTTTCATCCAATGACGATCGGCCAACTCTCATCACGATATCACGCATCCAGATGTTTCAATGGGAGATTTATCTCAAGGCGCATTAAAGGCGTGACTTTCTTATCGGTAATATTGGCTCGTTAATTCCCTTGTGTCAGCTAACTATTGTTACTTAATGAGTGTTGGTGACACGTAACTGGATTATTAACACGTACACACGCTAAAAATATCTCAATGCAGAAATATAATATTGCATGACAACATCCTTGCGTGTTGTTTATTTCAATGGGCATGACTCATTATAGGCGTCATCGGATCTGCAATATTATCTGCTAATCTAAGTCATGCCCTTGACGAAGATCACGAACATTCTCCATCAAGAGATAAGTTATACACGCAAGAGGAATATTCCCACAGAATTTTTTTTTATAAGCAAAAAATATCTCAATGCAGAAATATAATATATTGCATGACAACATCCTTGCGTGTTGTTTATCTCAGTGGGCATGACTCATTATGGGCGTCATCGGATCAGCGATATTATCTACTAATCTAAGTCATGCCCATGACGAAGATCACGAACATTCTCCAGCAAGAGATTAGTTATACACGCAAGAGGAATATTCCCACAGAATTTTTTTTTCATAAGCTTAAAATATCTCAATGCAGAAATATAATATATTGCATGACAGCATCCTTGCGTGTTGTTTATCTCAATGGGCATGACTCATTATGAGCGTCATCGCGTGAGAAATATTATCTGCTAAGTCATATACCAAAAACACACACACACACAACTTTGACCGAACCGACCATTGTGGCGCAGAGTGGATCGCGTTTGTTTGAGGCCATTAATGCCGTGTTTAGACTTGAACGGTTTACTGAGGTACGAGAGTTTACTTACCTAGGTAAACATTTTCCGTGTGTAGACGCTAACTGATACTTTGGTAAATGCCGCAAAAGACAAAAGAAATTTGACCAAGGTAAAAGTTGTAATTACCCTGTGATCAGGCATGGTTACAGTTGGTAACCAAGGTCAAGATGACAGATGTATCCGCTTGTGGTGGTGTAATATGTCACATCCCGCGGTGAGCAGATCGTGCGATTGCCACGTTTTCGGCCAAGCGTTTCTGTCATGGCAGATAACAGAGAAGTCAGAGAGCGATTGGATCGATCTTTGTACGGCGAACAATCCGTCAGGTAAAAGAAGGCATTGTATTTTTCATTTTCAGTATTATTTACAACTTTTTCCAGACAAACTTCGATCCTTCGTTGTGTAATAATGGTCGTGGTATTTTCCCACCAGGGAGGATGCTGCATATTCACAATATCCACGTTTCTTCGCATACAACCACGCGTACTCTGCGTATGATCAACCACCGGATTTTTCCCCGCAATATTACGGAATGAGGTCAGCGCCTATGCACATGATGGCACCTCAATTTGCTTCTGTTAATTCACTGCAGTCGGATCCTCCTACAAGTTCCACTAGTGAAGATTTATCAAGCGTTGCGCAGAAGAAGAAAACCAGTCGATGGACTGAAACTGAAGAAAAAATCCTCATCGAGTTGTTCGGTGAGAACGAAGAGAAGCTTCGCTATAAAGCATATAATTCGCCAGAATGGGAATCTATTGCAAAGCAACTGCGCGAGAGATGTAGACGAGAACATGTTTCAAGCCACAAGACAGCGCAGCAATGCAAAAATAAAATGAGCAATCTCACAAAAAAATACAAAACAACCAAAGACAAACTCCGGACCACTGGTTATGGAAAAGGGAGAGATGTTGAGGGTGACAACGAAGCAGAAGGCGACCTTGAGCTTGTGCCTAAACATTATCAGGACATGGACGAAATCCTCGGCTATCGAGAAGCCATCAATCCTCGACACGTGTTGGAGAGTAGTTCGCCAATCGAAGCCCAGAGTTCCCCACAAATTGATCAAGACATCCGCGATAAACAAATTTTGGATGATGAAGTTTGCGCTGCTGCGTCCGCTCAAAAGAGGAAACTTGTCCAATCTGATGATCTACCTGGCCCGTCTGGTGAAGTAGGCACTTCAGACTCAGAGGAAGAGAAGTCATTGGCCTTTGCGAAGTCCTTATTCTTCAAGAACAAAGGCAAACAGGGAAAATGCACAAGTACACCAAAGAATCGAAAAGATGGAAAGAAAGCAGCCAGAAAGAAGACCAAAGCCGCAGCAATAGCAGATGAGCCTACAGTGCTGTCGTTTATGGAAAGAGCACAAGAGAGAGACGAAGCGTTTATGGAGCGAATGGCAGAAGCCGAGAGGGAAAGCAGAAGAGAACAACAAAAGTTTTCAATGGATGCATTAAAGCTGCTTGGAAACATTTTAAAGGACGTTGCCAATGCGATAGAGTAAAGTTCAGACCTTAACTTGTTTTATAAGAACATTTTATTCGTTTCAGTTCATTGACCATGATTTCATGTGTTATGATTATTTTCAAGATCAAGACTAACTAACTGTGTAGCAGGACAATGATTCCATAAATGAACAATATAAAGAAGGTAAAAATTATCGCTTATGCCAAAAAATTACAAGTATCTCAGAAATTATTTAAAACTGATTTTGAAAAGTACAATTATCTGTTGATTAATTTGAAATGCAATTAATATACACATACCCGAGAAAACCGTAACGCAACTTATACGAGTTTTTAAATACAAGAATAATTTGTTTTCAATGATTCAAAAAACAAAATCTTACTCTCAACATCGCAAAGCTTTTATAACATTTTTAAACCACAGTGAATTAAATTGCTCATTAATTATACCTGTACCAAATGGAAAGGACCAAATTTCAGTCTATGTACATTGATCTCCAGTCAATCCACCTGTGTCTTTTCAACTTAACCCAAAAATTCCAATAAAAAGAATAAATGTGGTTTAATGTTTGTATTATGACAAATGATCCATTATATCATCTCTAATGCTCTTTGCGCAAAGCTGTTCATCTCCATTAAAAGAACTTTGATCCGTTTCATTGTCATCCTCAACGGGGTCTATAGCGCTCGGATCTCCAACATCTATACAAATATTGTGAAGGACACAGCAAGCCATGATAGTGGTGGGGACTCTGCTTGTTTTTTCCTCCAATGGTTTATAGAGACATCTCCAACGACCTTTCAAAATTCCGAAGGCTTGTTCTATAACTACCCGGGCTTGACTGAGGGCACGATTGAAACGCAATTGGCTCTCAGTTAATGTTGGTGTCTGCTTAAACGGCTTCATCAGCCAAACAGACAAAGGATACGCCGAGTCCCCTACCAGAAGAGGTCCAACTTCGGAACCCCCAATTCTCTTCGAAGGCGTGTTTAGCCAGGTACCTTGATCAATTTCTCTCTGCAGTTTGCTCAAACGAAGAATACGGGCGTCGTGAATGCTACCAGGGTAGCCCGTACTCACATCAAGAAATTTAAAAGACGCATCAGCAACTCCTTGGATCACGATAGAATAATCTTGCTTTCGATTGAAGTATTCAATCCGTTCGTTGACAGGCACTGTTTTTAATGCAATATGACTACCGTCAATTGCTCCTACCACTTGCGGGAACGGGGACCTGTTTGTGAACAAGCGAATGCTTTGTAACACCTCTTGCTCAGTCACTGGAAATTTAATAAATTCTGTGGCCCGTTTGGCTATTGCTTCAAAAAAATCGTGTGTTATCAACATAGCTGTACACCTTCCAATGCCAAATTGCAGCCCAGTCGATCTATACGTGTCTCCAGTAGCTAGGCGCCATAACGCTACCGCCACTCGCTTGTTTACATGGATACATTGGCGCAATCTCGTGTCTCTCTTCGTCAAATCCGGACCAACCACTCGAACAATGTACTCAAATGTACGCCTTGATATCCTGAAGTTTTCTTTCCACCAATCTCCCACGAAATCTCCTTGCAAAAGGCTCTCAAACCAGAACTGATTTCGCTGCCATGCCCACGCGTGTCTAGCTCGTCTAGTATTTTTTAAAGCAATTTGGAGTAAAACCATCCGTTTTCGCCTCGACCTTTTGAGGTGTTGTAACATCAGCATCTTACGAAATCTTGACGTTTCTGTTTGCGGCTCTTGAATTAAGAAATAAAAAGCAATGGCCACGAAAGCCACCACTTTACTTCTTGAAGCGAGCATGGTTTTAGAATTTCCCGCCAGTTTGATTTCATGACGTAGATAATGCAGATAGCGGGAGCGTTGACAGATCAACTTGAGTTATTTGAGCTAGTGTAAACACTGGACGAATGTACCAGGGTCAAGTAACTTGACCTTAGTAAATTTTTACCTTGGTAAAAGCTCAAATGTAAACACAACATAAGTCTGGCAACGAGATGCCTGGTGCAATGAACACACACCGAACCGACATGGCACAACATTGGATTGGGCGCCTTTGAGGGTTACCAAAAACACACACATACACACAGCTTTGGCCGAAGCGATCATTGCGCGGAGATTGGATCGCGTTTGCTTGGTCAAGTGCATGAAGTTTGCCAACGAGATGCCTAGTGCAAGCTTGATGGCATGAACACACTGAATTGACATGGCACAATGTGGAAGGTGCCTGATCGAGGGGTCATGCATTTTTGCGCCTGGGTTTCTTTGCCATAGCGCAGATGTAAAAAAAAAAACAAAAAACAAAAAGACATAATGGAAGCCTTAAACTTTCATCTGAATCTTTCCCTCCTCACCACTTGGGTAAAATTCTAGATGCTCATTGGCGAAAGCGTAAAACGCCATCCAGACCAGCCCGCTCATTCGATCGCGTCTTACCGATCTCCAGTTAAGGAGGCCTGCGCGAAATGAGGGTTCCCGCAGCCCTGTCTGAGAAGATGTCCCGAGGGACGTGCCTTGCAGAGATGCCAGTCCTTCGTCGGCCGCTTATTTTCTACTTTGCCAGAGCGGGACTTGTAAGAGAGAGCAAAAAAAGGGACAGGGGATCGGAGTCCCAGCTGTTATACAAAATCTTATCCTCTCCCTTCCCTCCCAAGACTTAACAAAAAATCTAGATGCTCATTGGCCTAAGCCGAGACGCCATCCAGACTAGCCCGCTCATTTGATCGTGTCTTACCGATCTCCAGTTAAGGAGAACTGCACGAAATGAGGGTTCTCGCAGCCCTATCCGAGAAGGTGTCCCCAAGGGACGTGCCTTGCAGAGATGCCAGTCTTTCTTCGGCCCCCTCGATTTGCCTTGCCAGAGCGGGACATTTAAGAGAAAGCAAAAAGGGGACAGGAAAGTCGTATTCCTGATATAAGAACTTATCCTTTCCCTTCGCTCCCAAGACGTAACACCAAGTTCTCCCTTTCCAGAGCGCACAAGTTAAGGAACACAGAAATTTGTTTTTTACATGCTAAAAATATCTTAATGGAGAAATATGATATTGAATTACAACTTCTTTGGGTGTTGATTATCTTAATGGGCATGACTCTTTATGGGCGTGATCGTATTAGCGATATTATTAATCTAAGTCATGCCCTTGACGAAGATCACGAACATTCTCAACGATGTGCCCAAATTAAACATTCGTGAGCACCCTTTGTAAATCTGTAGGAGAATTTTTATTTAGAGCAATACGTGTATTAAAAAGATACTAGTTTCTCGCGTTTGACTGATACCATTACAACAGCTAAACATCGTTGGTGGTGTGTTAAACACAACAATTTGCAATAGTTGCTTTAAATATTATCTCTAACTTTTTTTGTTTTGCAAAATGCAATCTTTTAAATGTTGGTATACGCGCGCACACAATGGGTAGAAAAAGGTCATATCCTACCTTAAGCGCTTTTAGGTGTCTTGCTCAATTTATTTTGCCTGGTGCATGTCTTAACCTCTCGGCAGTCGACTGAAAGTGTGAAAACAGAATGGTTTGTATGTGGGTTTGAGTAATCACGTGATCCTAAAGGGTGGCGAGATGTTTTTGAGCCGCTCAAGTATGATCATTCAAGAAAAACGCAATAGGAAATCACGAAAATTCTATTTTTTGCTATATTATTGCATGTTTTCGTGTTAGGTGTGTGCAGTTTAAAACACGCAATCCGATTCTTTTCATATCCCTTTGTGAAAGATAACACAATATCTTAAAACCCTAAAGGGTGGCGAAATGTTTTTCAGCCGCTCAAGTATGATCATTCAAGAAAAACGCAATACGAAATCACGAAAATTCTATTTTTGCTATATTATTGCATGTTTTCGTGTTAGGTGTGTGCGGTTTAAAACACGCAAACCGATTATTTTCAGATCCCTTTGTAAAGATAACACAATATCATATGATGTTTACGTCAGTAATGACTAAAATCTGCTAATACGGTTATAAAAAGCTTACACTTTTTGATGTCTCTAAAACAAGAGAGAGATGACTGAATTCCACGTGTTACCAAAAAAAATGAATGGGAGATTTATATACCATATTAAACTGAACGGGAAAGAAAAACGTGCCAAATTTGAAGGCATGAGAGCCTGGCTTATACAGGAAAATGCCCCAGATTACTTAAAACGTCGACTTCAACAATTCTATGAATTCACTGAACGTTCCGCGTATGAAAAAGCGTGCTTGTTGCCAGATAAGGTTAGTAATTGTATAAAGATTTTAATCATTATTTGACAACCTGACACCTGACGCAACGAAGTTGTTTTTTTTTTTTATCAGAGATAGTTAGTTGGTTGGTCCGAAGACCGTAAAAAAGACTTTCAAAGAAGAACAACAAGAGGAAGCCGAAAAAATAAAAGACAGAGAATTGAAAGACGCTCAGCCGACAAAGAAAGTTAGCCTGAAAGTTCAGCTGGACCGTCTCATTGCATTATCGCGTGAACCACCCAGTAGACCTGTTAAGGACAGCACTTTTAAGGCAAACGCGTAAGGACGCGCCATTAATGTTGACTATCCAGCAGCGAAAAACAAATACTTTGAAGGAGCAGTCGTTGTAGTACCATTACGTTATAATTCTTGTTGCATTTGTGTAATGTAACTTCTGTATTCTTAAATCAGGGAAGAAATATTATTATTATTTTTTTAACATATGGCAGGGGCACCCAACGAGAATATAGTTCAAAACCACTTAAACATAGCATTGTTGAACGTATTTTAGTATTTAAAGGGTAGATATAGGCATATTTTTATCCCCTAAAAATTTTTCATCTGTTCGGATTTCCTAGCTGAAAGTCTAGTGATCCTAAAATTATAGGGATCAAAACTTACCTTTTCGAAAATTTCAGCTAGGAAAAAGGCTCCCGAAAATTCTAGGTGACCTTTTTTAGGGTAAAGTCCGTTAAAAATGGCCAATTATACCATTTCTTAGATGTTCGAAAATCCTAGGAGAGGCAGGCAAGCAAGAAATTTCCCGACAAATGTTCCGAAAATTCTAGATCTCAAATCGTCTTCCGAAGAGATATTTTCCGAAAATTGTCGTTGGGTTCCCCTGATATGGGGCAAACAACAGCGGGCTGCAAACACAACGGCTAGAAATCCTTGCCACTTGAATTTCAGCGACTTGAACTTCAGCAAAAACATCAAATTAAAGACCAGTGCGTTTATCGAGCGGCCCGAGAGTGAATTAACTCGGAATTAATGCGAAATGGTTTTGAAATACTCATTTGATCAATTTTTGTTCCAATTTATCTGTGGAATCATTTTAATTACAGCCCCACAAGGTTCAAACAGTGTGAATGATAGAAAAAATATTAAAGTTTTTAAACGTCAAGTTGTTAGCTAAAAAATATCAACTTTTAGCGCTCGAGTAAGCTGGGGTGCAGGTTAAAATCCCGGCAGATTACTTTTTTTTTTCTTTTCATCGTATTTTTAGGCTTGCTTCTGTTTATTTTCACTAATGACCATCTTTAGCTTTATGAGATTTTTGCAATAACGTGTTTCTCCTAGTAACCACCTATTTTATTCGGTATGTTAAGGTTAGCCGAGAAGTCCTGGGGACGATTTAGTTGCTTGACAACGGATATCGGCGGCTTATATGCTTACATAAAACAAAAATGGCTGTCGTCCGTAAATTTGTGTTTTGCGATACTTTGGAGGTTGAAAATGCATTGTCTAAGGCCAGAAATAGAAAGAAAACGTGTAGACGAATGCTCCGTTTCTTTTTGAGGACAGTTGGAAGCTTTTCGTTACAAACAGAGGACAACGAATTCCTTTTTTAGGTAAGCTTTGGATTAAATGTCAATGTTCTTTGTTTTCGCGGAAATTACTGCGTTTTAGCGAAGTACGCTGTGGCTATATGACCGGTTACCGGCCATGTAGCCATAACTTTTAAAAAGCGAATTTAAGATTAAGTGTTACAGTACCTATCTGTAAATGTGTTATACACGTTTCATACGTTTGAACATAAACGTAACGTTAAGAGAAAATAAATACAAAATGCACCCCAATGTTTGTGTTAAGATAAATTTTAATAATTTTTGCGTTGACCATAACCTCAGTTAGCAGATATAACCTCCAAAAGCCATCCGTGGAAGACGATTTGTGGGTTTTTAAATAAAAATTTTCAAGAAATCATTTCTCAATGTCATTCATACTAAATTCACATTAGTTCAAAACACGATCGTGAGAGTTTATTATTTTATTTTGCCACTTGAATTTCAGCGACTTGAACGTCAGCAAAAACATCAAATTAAAGACCAGTGCGTTTATCGAGCGGCCCGAGAGTGAATTAACTCGGAATTAATGCGAAATGGCTTTGAAATACTCATTTGATCAATTTTTGTTCCAATTTATCTGTGGAATCATTTTAAATACAGCCCCACAAGGTTCAAACAGTGTGAATGATAGAAAAAATATTAAAGTTTTTAAACGTCAAGTTGTTAGCTAAAAAATATCAACTTTTAGCGCTCGAGTAAGCTGGGGTGCAGGTTAAAATCCCGGCAGATTACTTTTTTTTTTCTTTCACCGTATTTTTAGGCTTGCTTCTGTTAATTTTCACTTCTGACCATCTTTAGCTTAATGAGATTTTTGCAATAACGTGTTTCTCGTAGTAACCACTTACTTTTAACCAAATTTATGCGGTATGTTAAGGTTAGTCGAGAAGTCCTGGGGACGATATAGTTGCTTGACAACGGATATCGGCGGCTTATATGCTTACATAAAACAAAAATGGCTGTGTTTTGCTAACCTTAACATAACGCATAAAATAGGTGGTTACTAGGAGAAACACGTTATTGCGAAAT
>OZ037777.1:57868731-57973731 GCA_964035525.1 Porites cylindrica | reverse complement strand
TGTATTTAAATACGAAGTCCTCATTACAATTGAATGGTCCTCGGAGTACATCTTGTCCTATCACGGATAGAATGTTCTGATCTAAATCACACACGGGGTAAAAATTCAACCCGACACTATAGCCTCCGCTGTTGAATTTTCTGGCGGCTTACCTAAAAAAAAATCAAGCCGTCAAGCTTTTCAAAATCCAGTGTATGGATATCATTTTATTACTCTATATACCATAAAAATACAGTGCTTTAGTCATTGCCCAGTTTCCAAGGGCTATTCCATAATAATAATAATAAGAAGAATCTTTATTGAGATTACTGTTTCATATAAAATATGGTTTTCAAAAAGGTTCTCATAAAATTAAAAAAAATAAATGTCAGAAGTCTACCAGAGAGGCTGCGAGAATTTTATATTAATTTCTTTTTTTTTGTTTTTGTTTTTTTTTTGACAGGACATTATGTCAGAGAAACTGTCACATACTCTCTTTATGTCGTTATGTCAAAAATATCCATGTATTTTTAGTCGGCTCTGGTTATTATAATGATTGACATTTTCTTTTGTTCTCTTATTGATTGATTGACAGAACCTTATGTCACACAAAGTGTAAAATGTGTCACATACTCTCTTTTTAAAAAATATCCCTTGGGGGTGGTAGTGGAGAGACTTGTGTGACCTGAAACAGATTGCGTGATTTTTTTGTGTGGGGGAGAGGGTAAGTTTCGTGTCCCTTCGCGGGGACCTCAGAGCGCTTAGCGGGGCGTTCTCTCACATTTCCGCGGGCGGTTTAAAGAAAGCGTTGTTTTCGCGGGTGCTTCGAAGATGTAGTTGCGGGCACATGTGGACATTAAACTCCCTACGGATACATGCCTCTTTAAAGCATTTACGCTATCCTTATATCCAAGTATCTGGGTAACATCCTTACCCTTAAACCAAACATTTTGCTGTTTGTCAATAAATGAAGTTAATTCAATTCCTAATTCTTTATTTTTAAAAGTTTTATTTGTCATATTTGATGCCATTTATATTTTAATTTTATCCCTTTAAGCCTTATTTTTAATCAATTTCAAGCATCTTTATTTCCTTATCTTTTACACAATTGTAAAATTCATTTATTCTATCTACATAGTCAAATGTGAATCCATTATCTTTCAAATCTAACAAAATATAAGTCAAGAAATTATACATTGGTTCATCTTCTAATTCTTCTCTGTTAATTTTCATAATTTTTTCTAAATTCTCATTTATTATAGACAAATTACGATCTGTTTTAAGTATAATTCTTCTTTGTATATTGCGAAGATGAACTAAGATCTTTTCTACCATATCAATACAGTTATCTACTTGATCTTTATGTCTTTCAAATCCTCTTTCTTCTACTAATTTTTTAAGGCTTATAAGATATCTAAAAAACATTAAGAGATAATAAGTTGTTATACCTATTTTTTATTCTTATTATCAAGAAAAATTTTCATATAGTTTTTTTCATTTAACACACTTTGGTTTTCTTCTTCTATCTCCTTTTCTATTTGCTTGGTTGTTTTTTTGGGATTAACTGTAATTACTTGATTATCAATAAGAAACTGTTTTTCATCTGTATTTCCAGAAAGAATATACTCTCTTAATTGTTCCTCCATTTATATTATATTCATATATCTTTAAGCAATTTTCTATCTACACATAAGATAGAAAATGATTAGTACAATTGTAGAATATGTAAATTTCTACTTTCCAACGTATAAAATTCAGTTTTACTGTGATAACTTTATTAAAGCTTGCCTTGTTTACCAGTTTCTCTATGCGAAGTATTTCACACAGAAAATGGATATAGACCAAATTATTTATATGTTGTCAGACGCTAGAAACTCCCTCAGATCAAACTCACCAACACTAACCAATCATTTAATATTCAATCTCACTTTCAAAGCTTTCTGGACACATTATAGAATTGGTAGAGGATGTGTTTACGTTGTCAACTCACCGTTTAAAGAATGTGAAGTACTTGGTTATCTAACTAGAATTGTTTACTGGATTTTTCATAGAGGAGTTATGGAGTGATTTATAACTGTTCCACCACTTTTCATATTTCTGCAAAGTCTGTTGGGAAATCTTTAAATAAACTAGTTTGTACTTTTCACTTCCCATTTCTTCTAATAATTTTTTTATCAAATAAAAAATGTTTATCATTCTATTACGACAAAATTGATTGTTTAATATTTCCATAACATGGTTATCTATATTCATTAGTTTATTATACAGTTCACACTTTTCATCCTCAGTTAGATGTAGTCTTTTGGAAACTTGTTCAACCTTTTTCTCATAGTGATACTTTCTCTGATAAATACTCTTCTTTCGAAAATGAAATCGATCGTACTCTTTCAAGTCAAAATAACCAAGAACATGGCCATTAGTTGTCCCACAAGAATCACAAATATTATAACCTGATTCAATAAAAAAACTATCGCTTTGACAATTACTACATTAAACTTTTTAATTTTCTTTCTCTTCTGATTGGGTGTTATTGTAACTTCTTAATATTTCCAAATATTTTTCTATTTCTTCTTTTGTGTAAGTCATTTATTATTTATATCTTATTATCTTAAAGCAAGTGTTTTTACTTTGTCCTTTAAGACCTGTCTTTTATCATCTTGATTACACAGAGCTATTTTATTTACTTCTTTTGAATATATATCATGATTTTCACTTCTTATAATTTTCATAGATCTCATTTGCTTTTCACCAGATATAAACATTGGACATAGTCTTCAAATTCTATTCCCTTTTTTAAAACATTTTTCTTTATACCTTTACATTTACGAACTTCTTTAGTTTCTTCTATTTTAAAACTATAAAGCTTGGGTCGCAATCCTACAAAATTAGTAATTTGTTTTCCTGCTACTTCATCTTTAAACATACCAATTACGTTTTTATTAACTCCTGTTTTTATTCCAGATGGATGGTTAGGAGGATAATCAGATGTGTCAAACTTGGTTTCTATATCATAGGATATATCTTTATAAAAATCATCTGTGTAAATCTGGTACATCAACGAGTCGGTATCTGTAAACAATAACTCAGCCTTGTCTTTATATTTATTTTGAATATAGTTGTAATGAAAATTAAACATTAATGTTTTTGACAGATCTAAAATTGCTTGACCAACATATACTGGTTTGTTAAATACACTTCAGTTTTTTTCATATGAACTGCAATAAGATTTTTATCAAATATTGTTGCTCCGTCAAAGTTTGGACGACTTGTTAATTTTACAGCTTTCTTACGATCATCCACAAGAAATGTATTTTGTCTTTTTCTTATGTTTTCTATTGTTTTTCCAAATACTGAATTATTCATTAATTTAAAAAAGTCTTTCTCAAAACTGTTAGCTGCTGTTTTTCTAAGTTCAGTATTCTTTCTTATGTAAGGTTCCATCCAAGAACTTTGATAGAATGATATTCCTCTATGAAAAGCAGTTATTCTCATTCCCATCTCAAGATATTGCCTCAAATTCCGATAATGTACAACATAGTTTTTCCTTGGTTTCAAATGACAAATTAGTTTTTCAACACCATTAACTATCATTTTCTCAGGTGCTAAAGGATAGTCATTATGTGATTTCCATAGACCGGGGGGATATTCCAAATCTACTTCAAATATATATCAGCAGTAATAGTAGTCTGTTTACGGCACATTGTTATGCAAATGAGGTTAGTCGCCATACAAATCCTTCTAATTTTGGAATGATGAAAGTCAACAGCGGACACCATAGCGGACACCCTAATCGCAACATCCGTTACTATGACAGCGAAGGGAATGACTATGACAAAGGAGAAGGTGGCGAACCAATTTTGGGCGAATTGTCTTACCCTAATAAGTCGAGTGCAGTGCTTAGGGTTAAATCAGTCGAGTGCAGTGCTTAGGGTTAAATCAGTCGAGCGTAGTGCTTAGGGTTAAATCAGTCCAGTGCAGTGTTTAGTGCTAAATCAGTCGAGGGCAGTGCTAACTTATCCTCGCTTGAAGTCACAGTTGAGTGGATATGGTAATGAAACAGGTTAAAGTTCGAGATACAACAGTGACGTCACCCACCGATTTGCTGATTCAGCAGAAATTGTTTCTATTTTTAGACGATGACGTTATTATTTTGACTAGAACAGGTATAAAAGACGGATATCAACCATGAAAAACCATTTGAGATCATTGTGTTCTTGTGTAAAGATCGATCATGTGCAAAGCAACGTATCCACGAGCTTGTCCTACATGCGGAAAGACAATTAAGAAAAGGGGAAATTTCTTCCGTCATAAGAAACGTTGTGGGACTTCAGAGCATCGCGTTCAATGTCTACACTGTCATAAGACATATTCAAGAAAAGACGATTTGAAGAAACATGTTCGTAAGGTCTATTCCGAAGCAGGAAAGCGAAAAGCAGAAGAGTCGGCTGAACTATTACGCCTTGAGTTATTGCATTCAGACAAAGTTCCAACACTAGTCAGTGATGAAAGTCAGCAGGGTGGCGCTGTGAGTACTCGAAGTATGAAAAAAGACCCCAAGAGTGTAAAGGAGGACCTAAAACCTATGAAAGACGAAACACGGGCAGTTAAAAGAAAATTAGAAGACGACATGGACATGTCTCACCAGTTGGATGATGGCAGTGACGACTTTTTGGTAGAGAGAGCCAATCGCTTAGAGCTGTCTGAGAATCCTTTGTTCAAAGCCAATGTCACGTTTTTACCATAAAAACGGCAGGGTTTGAAGGGTGCAGTCAAGAAAGAACAATTTCCCGTCACGTTTGATCAGTTACGTAAACCCACAGAAAAGGAATCATTGGGAGAGGGTTTGTCAGAGTCCCTGTTTGAAGCGGTAAGGAACACGATCCTAAACGAAAACCTGCAGGATTCAACACAGGTTCATCTGACTTTAACCTCAAAGGAACATTCCAACGGCACTGTAAATTCGGGATATTTATCCCACGTAAAATATGGCATCCCAGTCCAAGAGTTTGTGAAACGTGGTGATTATGTACATGCCATGTTCGAGTCACTGGCAAGAAAAATGAATAGCGCTCAAAATATGAATCCAGCCATTGGGTTCAATGCCACTCTCACATTTATCACCTACCCTGACAAAGGCGGCAAAGGTAGAGCTTCTAAAAATCCAAACAGATTACCCTTTGATTTGATGCACAAAAAGAAAGACTGTATGATCACGATCAAAAACACAGATGACTTATGTTGTGCCCGTGCAATCATAACGATGAAAGAGTACGTGGATGGCGATCCTGACAAGCAATATGATAATCTACGAAGAGGTAGACCTATTCAGGAACGCCTAGCCAAGCAGCTTCACCAAGACGCGGGTGTACCAGAAGGCCCGTGTGGTTATGAAGAACTAGAAAAATTTCAAGCGTTTCTAGGACCCCAAGGCTACAAAATCATCGTGGTAGATTACGTCTCTTGTGCCTGTATTTTTCAAGGCAAAGTGGATCAGTACAGCAAAGTCATTTATTTGCTTAAACACGAGAATCACTACAATGGTTTAAGAAGCATGATTGCTTTTTTGAATCGGTCGTACTTTTGCCCTGATTGCTGTAAAGGGTACGATGTAGACGACGCAGCCCACCATTCTTGTATGGGCCGTAACTGCGCAAGTTGTCAACGAACACGTTCTCAGAAAATAAAGGGGGCTGCCCAGATTTTTCCCCAGGCAAGAAACGTACAATTCACTGCAATGACTGTCAGCGTGATTTCTATGGTCCAGATTGTTTCAAAGCCCATAAAGAACCAAAAGGCAAGAAAAAAGTCAGTCTTTGTCAGAAACTCAAAAAGTGTCTAAAATGCTGTAAAGTTTATAAGGTGAATCCAAAGCAACAACACAAATGCTACCACGACACTTGCTGTCACTGCCATGAATTTGTTGAAATATACAATCACAAATGTTACATCCAACGTGTTGAAGAGGCAGACGATGAGGAACACGATGATGATGATGATGACGACGAAGAAAAGAAGCTACCACCTCTCATGGTGTTTGCTGACATCGAATGTTTGATAGAACCCACAGAGCAGGGAAAGCAGTTATTCATAGCAGATTTGATTCGATATGTTACTGAAGAAGATCCATACAATGTTTCTCATGCCTTTAGTGGCGAAACCTGCATTGAACAGTTCATTCAAGCCATGAATCAACTAACAGAAGTGGGAGACAAACAGCGCGATTTATTTATAATTTTTCACAACCTCAAGGGTTTTGATAGCAACTTTATCATCGAGGAACTTTACCGTAAGTGTATTAAGGTGGAAAACCAGCTGACGACGGGAGCCAAAACCCTGAAGTTCCATTACTGGTATCTGGACGCCATGATTACCTTCAAAGATTCACTTTGTTTTCTCCCAATGCCACTGGCCGAGTTGCCTGAAACATTCAATTTCGTCGAGCTTCATAAAGGTTTCTTTCCGCATGCATTCCATACAAGAGGGAGTTTAACTTACAGGGGTCGTCTACCGGCAAGGCACTATTTTCAGCCACAAGCAATGAAGCAAAAGAAACGAAAAGAGTTTGACACTTGGTACGCGACTGAATTGGCCAGAAATGAAGAATATGTTCTCTGGGAGGAGTTAAACAAGTACTGCCATTCTGATGTAATGGTCTTGAAAGCTGCCTGTATAAAGTTTATACAAGAATTTAAAGAGGAAGCAGGGTTTAATCCTATAGAAAAATGTGCCACCATTGCTTCTGCATGCAATTTCTTCTGGCGAAGAGATCTTATCCCCGAGGATACCATTGCCATAGAACCATTGAATGGCTGGTGTGGTGCTAATGTGAATCAAAGTATAGCAGCACTAGAATGGTTATGTTTTGAAGATTTTAAACTAGGAGGAAATAAACTACGCCATGTCCGCAACGGGGGAGAGCAAAAGGTGATCACACAAGGCGAGGCTCTGTTTATCGATGGTTATGACGAAACTACCAAAACGGTCTATGAATTTCATGGTTGTTTTTATCATGGGTGTGTTACATGTTTCCCAGACCATCGCTACAGGAAACACAATTGTCATCCAGATCGTACCATCTCAGAAATCTATGAAGCCACCTGTAAAAAGACACAGAAGTTACGTCAAGCAGGCTATACGGTGATTGAGAAATGGGAGCATGATTTTGAGATTGAGAAGAAGACAAACCCCACTCTCATGGAATTTTTGAAGACCTTTCAGCTGTCCGAGCCATTGAACCCTAGAGATAGCTTCTTTGGTGGTAGAACCAATGGAGTGCGTTTACATTGTGTTGCAGCAGCAGGAGAAGAAATTCGCTATGTAGACATCAATTCGCTTTACCCGTACGTCAACAAAACAAAAACTTATCCAGTGGGTCACCCCGAGATTTTGGTCAATCCGAGAAATCAAGATATTGGCAGCTACTTTGGCATAGCAAAGGTCAAGACTCTCCCACTTCCCATTTGTATCATCCAGTACTCCCCGTCCACATTGGTGGCAAACTCATGTTTCCCCTATGTACACAATGTGTAAAGGAAGAATTGGAAAAACAATGGTTGACTCGTACAGCGGTTTGCACCCACACTGTGGAGGAACGCTGTATAACGGGCACTTGGTGCACACCTGAGTTGCAGAAAGCTGTGGACCTTGGTTACAAGATCCTAAAAATTCACGAGGTCTGGCATTTTTCTGAAAATCAGCGCAAAGAGGGCTTGTTTGTAGACTATGTAAATAGATGGCTCAAAAATAAAACTGAAGCATCGGGTTGGCCCAAGAAATGTACCACAGAGGCAGCAAAGTCATAATACATCAATGCTTACTATGACCGTGAAGGGGTTCAGCTAGAGCCTGCAATAGTGACCAAAAACGGGGGACGGAAACAAGTGGCGAAACTTATGCTCAACAGGTAATTAGAATTAGAATGAAAAGATAGGACAAAGATCCTCAAAGAATCATTGTTTGATTTGTTTCCCTCTTTGCATTTTTAGCTTCTGGGGCAAATTCGGCGAGAAACCCAACAAGACTCAAACCTTTATCGTCACAAGTCCTGCAGAACTATATGCAATAATAGAAGATGTTGGTAACAACATTCACGACATACGAATTTGCACTGATGATATAGTAGAAATTGATGTCAGTAAAGCTGTAGAAGAGGTCATTCCAAGCAATAAAACCAACATTTTTATCGCGAGTTTCACCACGTCATGGGCTCGCTTAGAGTTGTACAAGTATTTAGAGCTGCTGAAAGAGCAGGTCCTATACTTTGATACAGACAGCATCATTTATCTTTGGCGTAACGGCTTACCTGAAGTGGAGACGGGCCCGTTTTTGGGTCAGATGAAAGATGAAACCGCTGGCGTACCCATACAGGAGTTTGCGACAGGGGGTCCAAAAAATTACACTTACATGCTACAAAATGGTGAAACAGAATGCAAAATACGCGGTTTTACTCAGGATGAACAGGGCGGGGCTCTGTTGAATTTTGATTCCATGAAAAGTCACATTTTAGCTGCGTCCAAAAACCCTGGGAATGCACCACAACCTATTGCGGTACCTATAAGCGTGAATATGGACACCAATAGGACCACCAAGAAAATCTGTCTAATCCCCAAGGTCAAGAATTATCGCCTTGTCTTTGAAAAGCGGTTGATTCAAACAAAGGATTGTAGCAGCAAACCTTATGGTTATGATTGGATAGGCCAACACACTTGAACTAGGCCTCCTGAGGCTTTTTAAGTTAGCATTTTTGCCTAGAGATTTGTACGCTAGGTTATTGATTCAATAAACGTGTGTAAGGATTATTTCTGTGTGATTGATTACCTGACTACTTATCTCTGAAACAGAGCTAGATTGCCCTAACCCCACTCCCTTGCCCTAAAAACACTCTCTTCCCCTAACCCCTCCCACTCTAACAGAGATTGCGAGGGTCTGGATCCTAGTGAGATGGAGTTGCTGACTCAGCGTTTTTCAGGCATAAAAAGGCAGAATGATTTTAGCGAACGTGTTAAACAGCAGTCACAATGCAGACAGTATCTATGCAAGATTTGGGACAATTTTCATACTGGCAAGACAAACGTCTGACTAGTTCTCATTGCTATGACCTTTACAACCCAGTGATTTCTGTGGAGTTAACAGAATTAGCGGATTGTGTGGTAGCTAATAACGATTCGGTGGTGGAAATTCAATTGGATTTGTGTATTCAACAACTACGTGCCCCTGCTTGGCTTGAAAGTTTGTTGATGTCTATGAGCGATGCTTTATTACGAGCACTTCAACGTTGGATTACACGTCATGGGTACCCTATGAAATCACTTTGTTATGTTTCATTGCAAGCAGTCGAACCGTTACCTCTGCCTTTAACAAGATGTCTTGGGGTGTTGACAAATATTCCCATCTTTGCATTCTTTCCTTGGACGTGTAACTTAGCACGCACCATGTTAGCCCTCTTTGATTGGTTAAGTTATAGCTGGTTGATGACACAATTACAAGCACTGTGTATGGAATTTAAATTAGTTATCATTCTGATCCACGAGAACAATAGCGACTGACGTCATCATTTAATTAACGGACACAACAATAGATCGACGTCATTCCATTAATCCATGACAACAAAAGCCGTTGACGTCATTGGGTGTAAATACAAAAGACTTGTCCAGACCTGCCCAGTGAACGTCATGGTAACAAACAATACATGACCCAAGCATACAGAAAATCTCTGGGGATCACGTTTGAGTACAAGTGCTAGGCAGTTTTCCCTTTTCAACTCATTACGTCTTTGTGCTAATAACGACGATGCAAAAGATAACGTATCCTAGACCTTGTCCTACTTGTAGGTAGAGTTTTAGCAAAGGCCATTTCTTTCAACATAAAAAGAGACGCGGTACAACAGAAAATCCAGTGAAATGCCCAGAGTGTTACTTAACTTTTGGATACAAACACGTTATGTTACGACGTGTAAGACAGTAACATTCGAACAACCCATTGCATTTTCCATGTATGATTTGTGATAAGGTATTGACATCTGCTCAACCCTACACATGAAGACCGCTCATGGTGATGAAAAACCTTGCTTTGACTGCTGGTACTGCAATGCCACGTTTACATGACAAAATGCAAGACAAGATCACATGCGTCGTGTGCATGGACGTATTTGTAGAGAGCGAGAGGTAAATTTGTATCTTCATTCGCAACATTTAAGTGAAGAGAAGAACTTCAAGAACGAGTGACAATTTGCGGAATCCAGACCCATTGAACACGGCGAACATAACGTCAGCCTTTGTGGTCAAACACACATAGAATCGTACTTCTTTGTAGAAAACAAATGGAACAGGAATCGCACCTTCGTGGACTCAGATTGTGTAACAAACGTGGATCCCAAAGCAGCAGCTGTGATTGGTTATTTCAAGCATATTTTAGAAAACACAGTGTAAGGGACATACAAGGGGCAAGATGAGAGGGGGATTACAGCGATTCGCAGTTCGCACAAACACTACGTTAGTACAGCGCCTGCACATAGTGGACCATTTACACCCACAAGTAAAAAGATACCCAGAGAGCGAATGGGAAGTAGTGGTTGTCTACGCTGAAGCAGAGACTTTGATTGTAGGTAAAACATATTCTCTGAAGTTAAAGGCCAAGTATAAACAAGGGCAGCTTACTTTCACAGCATTGTAATTTCACTAGGTACGTCATTTGCTATATAAGGTAAATAAATCACACATTGTTTATACATTTCAACTAACTGTGTTTTATTCACTGACTGTTTTCTAATTTACTACAAAGTTGGGTATATTTTGACTGCAAGTCTGCGAGCTCTTGCTGGAGTTGAGCCACAGTAGGTTTCTTGGTTTTTTTAGGGGCCTTGAGCTGCTGACGATCACCTTCCCGTTACTTCCTCATAGTTTGATAACTGTCTTGATCTTGAGAGAGTTTCTTCTCTTCTTCTTGAATCATTTGATCGAAAATGACACTTTGCACTTGATCACAGGCAGCATTGACGATAGCTTGAGCTTCGGGGGAACTCATTTTTGGGTATGGTTTTATAGATTTCATTCTTTGCGGAAACGTACCATTCTTGAGATGTTTTTTGAACCCTTTGAGGGTATGCTCTCGATACTTGATTCTAGCTTTGATCGTCATCAGTTTTTGTCGATAACCCTTCAACCTGGTCTTGGCAGGCATGGTTTTTTCGGTGGGTTCATTACCAGTCTTGGTAGAAAGTGCTTCTACAGAACCACCCATAACAGACATGTTACCTCTAGGTAATCGAACGTACAACTGATAATGATAGACACAAATCCATTCTATTTATAGCCTGAGGTGAGGTATAAGAGAAAGGGGTGTGCTATTCTATCTATCATTTATCACAAATCATCATGTGGATAGGAGGGTATGACGATTGGACTCCCGCAGAACAGCGTGAATGGGATAGAGATCTAGGGGAAATGCAAGCTGAACGTGAGCAGAGAGAACGTGAGGCTAAGAACGAGGATAAACTCTCCTGGATGGAATTGGCTCTGGATTATCCAAAGTTTAAAGCCACTTATACCAAAATTGGAGACACAGATTTGTATGTGGTAGATCTAAAGCGACAGGCACCTAGCAAACAAGGGGAACGCAACTTAGTGTTTGAAGTCGTCTACCCATTGTATCAAGGCCTGAATGCCATCCTTGAGAAAAGAAAAACACCCCAGACCTCTCTCATCAAAATAGAAGCCTCCTCCAGAGAACATGTTGAGGTGACCTACTCGTGTGAATGTACCCCTGACCAATGGTCTTATAACATCATGGACAAAATCTCAGAAGCCTTAGCTGACCAACTAACCATGAAACAAAACCTGGATCAAGGACTGCTGATGAAGATTTCTTTCTATGAGGAGTAAAAAAGATTGCAGTAAGACTCTGCAAGTTAATTTCGTAACATGTTGAAAAAGCCTGCAACTTAATTTTGTAACGTGCGGGAAAAGTCTGCAAATAAAATGGCTGAAAAGTGTATCACGGTAGTTCAGTTCTAAGCAATCTGCACTGGAGTCTATGAATTTTCATCGACCACAAGCACCCCACAGGCACCCTACAGACACTCCACAGGCACCCTATAGGCACCCCACAGGCACCCTACAGGCACGCTCAGGCACCTCACAGGCACCCTACATTAAACTGAATGAATCGAAAAGGTATAAATAGGATGAGACTTTGTGGAAAAGTGACTAGCTGTGATAAGACGCCAAAGAGTCAACATGCCTTATCGAAACAGACGAAATTGTCCATTCTGTTGTAAGAGTGGTCTACTGTCTTTAAGTCACCACCTAGCCCAAGTCCATCAGTTATCCAGTGAAAAACGAAAACCGTGGCTAAAATCTGCGATCTTTTCCTCAGCAAAATCCACTGGATTACCTTACATGGCTCCTTACCCCTTTTGGGGAATGCCACCACCTCCTTGGAGCCACACCCCTCAACCATTAAAACCCGTTAGACAAGCTCTAAAGACTGAACCGAAACAGCGAAAAGTAACCAAGCTAGAAACAGCTAACTGTTTAGAGACGAGTCCTCACCCAGACTTTAAGTTTAACCACATGTTTTCGATGCTCGTGGTGGGGCCAAGTCAGTGTGGAAAAACGTCTTTCGTGGAGCAACTGTTAAAGAAGAATTGTATCAAGTACCCCAGTAAGAAACAGAGACGTATTTTCTGGTTTTACAATCAATGGCAACCACGGTATGCGTCCTTGCAATCTACACTTAGTGATGAGATTGTGTTTACCCAAGGCTTACCTGCACTGCGTGAAGATCTAAGAGAAATCAATCCAAAGTTTCACAAGGTGTTGGTGTTTGATGACCTAATGAGCAAGGCAACTGACAGTCCCGTGTTATCAACACTGTTTACACAAGGCCGTCATCGCAATGCTAGTGTGATATTATTGCTGCAAAATATGTTTCCCAAAGGGAAATTCAACACTGATATTAGCAGGAATGCTCAGTATATGGTCCTCTTTCGTAGTCCCAGTGATCGTAAGCAAATCGACATGGTGGCGGAGCGGATTTTTGCGAAAGACAGGGCAAACTTTATGAAAGTCTATGCGAAAGAAACCGAAAAGCCTTATGGGTATCTTTTGGTGGACAATCAACCCAAGACTCCAACAGAGAAACAAGTTGTGGCCGAGGTGTTTGAAAACTGCCACTGTTATCCTAAAATAACCTCTTGTACTAAAACAGTATCGGAGGCAGATAAACCTGAACTGGTATCTCGAAAACGTCCCATAGATCCACCGTTAGTGAAAGACAAACACCGGAAACAATCTGAACAGAAGCAGAAAAAATCAGGGACAATCAAGGCGAATCCTGTGAAACAAAACTTCGAGAGCAAACGGCGAAAACAACCTCAAAAGAAGACAGTGAAACAGAACATCAATAAACCTACGTCGGTTGTATCACTGACCAGAGAAAATTTCAAGGAGAACCCGATTAACTGCGAGGAGGTCTCGTTTAGCTCTGATGAAGAACAGTCTAGCTCTGATGAGGAACAGTTTACTTTTAATGCAAACCAGCTAAACACCAGGGCTAGACGACATGTCTATGTTAGAGGACGTAGCTTTGGACCAAGGATTGTTTATGAATAAAAAAAACATTCGCATTTTTTGCCTGTCACATTAGACAGAGAAAAGTTTTATAGCTTTCAAAAGCAACTTTTTCACTGAAGCTGTACTACAATCCGTAGGTTAGAAAAGTAACTGTCAATGACTTGTGTAATAAAAAGATTTTCAAAAACACCTACCTTTTCTAGTACGCTATAGTCTTTACGATTCAAACACACGGCATTTATTAGCTGTCTATTTCTAGCTTTTTAAAATACACACTTCATTTACAATGTTACATTGCTAGCGGTTATTTCCACGGCTACGTTCTCGTGGAAAAAACCTTTCATATGACTATAGACAGCGTAAAATGGACTGTGGAATTACAACAGGTAAATTTACAATCCAGCGAACGTGACTGCGGTCTCCTACTGTTTAGACTTCACAGAGTGTAGCGCCCCGCTAGTCTTTGTGAATTAAAACACAGCAGTAGATTTATTTCTTTCTTTCCATGGTCAGCTTCTAAATAGACGCTTTTTTTACTACATTGCTATCGACTCTTCCCATAGCTACGTTCTCGTGGACCAGGCCTTTCATAAGTACTCTGAACAAGCAATAATTATTTTTCATTATACCTATAGACCCTGTTCACGGACCATTGAATTTGAGCTTGTAATTTTACAGCTCATTTGCCTACACGTTGAAACGGCAGAGACGAACAATTAAACAGCAAAATCGTTTAGCGGACTAGTCAATTTCCATGAAATCTATTTGCTGGAAACAGCAAACAGTCACCACAATACAGCGATCGAAAATAAATCATTCTAAGACAATTCTTTTCGTTTAGCCGTAGAGCTGATTAGTATTCAACTTTAGAGTTATAATTAACGGATTACCAGTGCGTGAAACTCTGTGATTTTAAATAGAACCTCCAACCGTACAACACAACGATGCGATGGACAAACAAGTGATAAATATAAGCCGTCGAAAAACAAGCGAAGTGAAAAACAATCCTTAGAAATCCACACAAACTATTCGCTGAACTATTTTCATTGCAAACGCTACGTGACCGCAGCGTTTCTAAACATTGCGAAATGACTTATGACGTCAATCTTTAGCTTTCTATACTTAAATTTCTTTGCAAATTGACACGTGAGCCGCGGTAGTCTAGCTGAGATCAGGTGTACAAGGTAAGTCAGATCCGGAGGTCGCAAGTTCGACCCCTACCTAAGATTTCTTTTATTTCTTCTTCCCTTTCTAATTCATTAAATAACGAAGTAATACGCAGACAAACGACTAAATACCACAACCATACGAGAGAAACACGACTAAAAACGATTAGAGATAGAATACATTAAATCTCAGCAGCAGTCGTATTTAGTCCTTTGTCTTCGTATTACTTCGTTATTTAATGAATTAGAAAGGGAAGAAGAAATAAAAGAAATCTTAGGTAGGGGTCGAACTTGCGACCTCCGGATCTGACTTACCTTGTACACCTGATCTCAGCTAGACTACCGCGGCTCACGTGTCAATTTGCAAAGAAATTTAAGTATAGAAAGCTAAAGATTGACGTCATAAGTCATTTCGCAATGTTTAGAAACGCTGCGGTCACGTAGCGTTTGCAATGAAAATAGTTCAGCGAATAGTTTGTGTGGATTTCTAAGGATTGTTTTTCACTTCGCTTGTTTTTCGACGGCTTATATTTATCACTTGTTTGTCCATCGCATCGTTGTGTTGTACGGTTGGAGGTTCTATTTAAAATCACAGAGTTTCACGCACTGGTAATCCGTTAATTATAACTCTAAAGTTGAATACTAATCAGCTCTACGGCTAAACGAAAAGAATTGTCTTAGAATGATTTATTTTCGATCGCTGTATTGTGGTGACTGTTTGCTGTTTCCAGCAAATAGATTTCATGGAAATTGACTAGTCCGCTAAACGATTTTGCTGTTTAATTGTTCGTCTCTGCCGTTTCAACGTGTAGGCAAATGAGCTGTAAAATTACAAGCTCAAATTCAATAGTCCGTGAACAGGGTCTATAGGTATAATGAAAAATAATTATTGCTTGTTCAGAGTACTTATGAAAGGCCTGGTCCACGAGAACGTAGCTATGGGAAGAGTCGATAGCAATGTAGTAAAAAAAGCGTCTATTTAGAAGCTGACCATGGAAAGAAAGAAATAAATCTACTGCTGTGTTTTAATTCACAAAGACTAGCGGGGCGCTACACTCTGTGAAGTCTAAACAGTAGGAGACCGCAGTCACGTTCGCTGGATTGTAAATTTACCTGTTGTAATTCCACAGTCCATTTTACGCTGTCTATAGTCATATGAAAGGTTTTTTCCACGAGAACGTAGCCGTGGAAATAACCGCTAGCAATGTAACATTGTAAATGAAGTGTGTATTTTAAAAAGCTAGAAATAGACAGCTAATAAATGCCGTGTGTTTAAATCGTAAAGACTATAGCGTACTAGAAAAGGTAGGTGTTTTTGAAAATCTTTTTATTACACAAGTCATTGACAGTTACTTTTCTAACCTACGGATTGTAGTACAGCTTCAGTGAAAAAGTTGCTTTTGAAAGCTATAAAACTTTTCTCTGTCTAATGTGACAGGCAAAAAATGCGAATGTTTTTTTTATTCATAAACAATCCTTGGTCCAAAGCTACGTCCTCTAACATAGACATGTCGTCTAGCCCTGGTGTTTAGCTGGTTTGCATTAAAAGTAAACTGTTCCTCATCAGAGCTAGACTGTTCTTCATCAGAGCTAAACGAGACCTCCTCGCAGTTAATCGGGTTCTCCTTGAAATTTTCTCTGGTCAGTGATACAACCGACGTAGGTTTATTGATGTTCTGTTTCACTGTCTTCTTTTGAGGTTGTTTTCGCCGTTTGCTCTCGAAGTTTTGTTTCACAGGATTCGCCTTGATTGTCCCTGATTTTTTCTGCTTCTGTTCAGATTGTTTTCGGTGTTTGTCTTTCACTAACGGTGGATCTATGGGACGTTTTCGAGATACCAGTTCAGGTTTATCTGCCTCCGATACTGTTTTAGTACAAGAGGTTATTTTAGGATAACAGTGGCAGTTTTCAAACACCTCGGCCACAACTTGTTTCTCTGTTGGAGTCTTGGGTTGATTGTCCACCAAAAGATACCCATAAGGCTTTTCGGTTTCTTTCGCATAGACTTTCATAAAGTTTGCCCTGTCTTTCGCAAAAATCCGCTCCGCCACCATGTCGATTTGCTTACGATCACTGGGACTACGAAAGAGGACCATATACTGAGCATTCCTGCTAATATCAGTGTTGAATTTCCCTTTGGGAAACATATTTTGCAGCAATAATATCACACTAGCATTGCGATGACGGCCTTGTGTAAACAGTGTTGATAACACGGGACTGTCAGTTGCCTTGCTCATTAGGTCATCAAACACCAACACATTGTGAAACTTTGGATTGATTTCTCTTAGATCTTCACGCAGTGCAGGGACTACTTATATCATGTTAGTTTCGGATGGTCACATGACCACAGCAAAAGCAGATCACCACGTGTTTTCAAGTGTAGTGTTATAGAGCAAATGTTTTGAATTTCTCATCGATTGCATCGCACAGAATGTAAGTAGTTTTGCTCTTTAGTGTCGCTTTAGGTTTATTTAGGTTTTCTTTAGGTTTATTTGTCATTTTTGCTTATTTTATGTTCAGTTTTCACCGTTCATGACCAGTGATCACCGATCGAACCAAACACGAGAAACTTGGCGATTAAAGACAGATTAATAGTCCAATCAACGCGTCGAAATTTCTGTGTCGACCCCAACATTGTGAAAAATTCTACAAAGTACGAAGAGAAAACTGTGTTTTCACCTGGATTCTCGAGAAAACGAACGCTCCGAACCGACCGAACGGAATCGCAGGAATCTCTGGACTGGACCGCGCGATAGTGGATCGCGGAATGGACCCTGAGGACTCAGCGAAAGGAGCAGTTGGATACTCCCTACGCCAGGACCCCGTACCAAATACTCAAATTGATTTTGGTGAACTTGTGTATCAACGCGAAATAAGCGAACAACGCAGACTTGCATCTTTGTGGAACAAGGAATCTAAAGAAGTTGCCTTTGAAACACAGCAGCTCCAAACTCTCCTCTACACTAATTGGGAGCACTTGTCCGCCCGCAAAATAGTAGATCGTTTAGCTATCATTTGGAAATCCTTTGAGACTGTACACTCGAAGTACCTGCCAGGCATACGTGACAGCAAACGACTACAAGAAGTACAGCAAAGGTTCAAGTCCCTCAAAGAACAGATGATGTTTACAATAGAAGAATGCGAAACCCAAATACGGACTGATCAAGAAACACAAAAACGTGATGATGAACGCTCCATTAAAAGTCACAAGTCGCACCAGTCTCAGAGCTCCACTACTTCAAGATCCTCTTCGTCGTCCCGGAAAGAAAGGTTTAGAGCCATGCTTTTAGCAAAAAAGAAATTGGAGTTAGCGAAGAGTAGGGCACAAGAGGAAGCTGAGTTGGCGAAGAGTAAGGCTCAACAAGAAGCCGAATTGGTCAAAGCAGAGCATGAGCGGAGCGCAAAGAAGGAATTGAGACTACTCGAGGACGAAGCCGTTCTAGCTGAGCTGGACTGGAAGATTGAAAATGAGTTCGACGAGGAAACTGGTGTTGTTAATGGTGTGGACAATATTGTTCAGACAACCTATCCCATTGAGGAGAAACCACTGGGACAGTCACCTCAAATTCAACTTGATGATTCAGAACCCCGAACACCAAAAATCCCAGCACCGACACCCAAACCTTCACTGCCTCTTATACCTGTCAGTTGCTCCACCCCCCAAGACACAGCACCTGGTTCGTGCAAGGAAAAGCCAGCCACTGAGGTCAAATCCAATATTGCCGATACTGCAAACAAGGGAGCACTGCCAGTCACTGAATGCCAGCAGCCACCATACCAAGCCCCACGAACCTTCCAGTATAGACCTAAGTCTCAGCCAGAAGACAAAGTAATAGAGCAAGCCCCTAAAGACCATGTAGCAGCCATGTGGAAGGTACAGCTTCTGAACGGAATCTCTCCTACACCCTTTAATGGCAACCCAGCAGACTTCCCGTTCTTCAAAGAACAGGCACATACTCACCTTGAAAGTGAGCTACTAACTGATGCGCAGCGGGTAGAGTACTTACCGAAGTTCCTGAAAGGAGAAGCCTTGGAGGTCATCAAAAGAAACCGAGGCTCCTCCTATAGTGAGCTAATGAAGATCTTAGAGGAACGCTTTGGTCGCCCTATTCAGGTGACGCAAGCCTGCATCGAAGAGTTAGTCTCAGGCCCCAAACTTGCCTATGGTGACAACATGGGTCTGCTTAATTTTGCCGAGAAGCTGAACACTTCAACCAAGGTTCTGAAGGGAGATGTGGAACGCGAAGCAAGCGTAGCTACCAATTTGAGAAGAATCGTAAACAGACTCCCAAATGATTTAATCACCAAGTGGCAGACCGAAAACTACGAGATTGTTAGCCGTGGTGGAACTGCACGACTAAAGGACATTGCAAAATTTGTGAAAAGGCAAGCGTCAATAAGGAATGACCCAGTGTTTGGAATGCAGCCGCAAAGGGGAGAAAACAGGACAAACAAGTCCCCCCCCAAAGCTTCTAAAGGATCGGACCTGCCCACGAAAAATGCTACGATCAACGCCACATCGCTTAAGAACGCCCCCAAGAAAGAGAACTCTGCAAACTGTGCAATTTGCAAGTCTACTCCCCACCGACTCCAGGAGTGCCCAATCGTCAAACAGTGTGACCGTGTAGCCGTGCGTCGACAATATGCAGCATCGTATGGGTTCTGCTTTAACTGTGGTTGCCATAATCCCGATCACAGTGGTACTTCCTGTCCTGAGCCACCAGCTTGTTCTCTGTGTCCTGGACACCACTTACCAATACTGCATAGGGACAACAACAATGGACGCAGAACTCCTGGAAACAAGAACACTCATAACCCCACTAACCGATACAGTACTCCGACTGCTGACCCAATAACCCGGCAACCACAAATGGAGCAAGGCACAAGACAGCCGCCCAGCGACAGGCCACAGACTTCGATTACATCTGCCGGTGTCAGCACCACAAGAGCCCAAGTTTTGTTAAATGTAGTTCCTGTAACCATTACTGCAGAGAACGGTGGTTCCCTTTCTACATATGCATTTCTTGACAATGGCTGTACCGATACCCTCATTGACAAAGAGCTTGCTGATCATCTTGACCTGAAAGGGATCTCGGAGCAAATCGGGATTAAGACTATTACGAACAGCGAGGAGCTGGTGGAGAGTCGACGCGTTTCCTTTACTCTCAGTCCTGTAGAAGCATACGGTGAAGACATTGATGTTAATGAAGCTTACGTTCTCCCTGACCTGAATCAATCAGAACGAGTTTTGCCGGGGACAGTAGATGTCCATAAGTATCCGCACCTTCAAGACCTTACATTCCCAGTGGTGGACTTTGAACGAGTCTCGATCATTGTGGGGAGTAACGTCCCTGTTGCACACTTGCAGAAGGAAGTCAGAATCCCGAAAGACAACAAGAGCGGCCTCTACGGTTATCGGTACCCTCTCGGTTGGAGCATTTCAGGTCCATTGACTATCGCTGGGACAAGAAGAGCTGAGCTCAATTTCATCTCTGTTGGACACAAACCTGACGACTTTGTTGAAAGGTTTTGGAAGATCGAAGACTATGGAACATTGAAAGCAGGAGAGAAGCCCTTATCTGTGGAAGACAAACGAGCCCTAAAAATCATTGAAGAAACTACTACCCTTGTAGACGGGCATTATGAAGTTGGCCTACTATGGAAGGAAGATCAGCCAAAGCTGCCAAACAATCGCATTTTAGCTGAAAGACGAGCAGAATTGCTTAGACGACGCCTGACCAAAGCAGGAAATGAGCAAATGGCTGCTAAGTACCGTGGAGTCATGACTGAGTACATCTCGAAGGGTTATGCACGCAAATTGTCCCCTGAAGAAGCAGCTAGAGAAAGCTCGATAACTTGGTACTTACCTCATCATCCAGTGACTAATCCCAACAAACCTGACAAGCTCCGTATCGTCTTCGATGCCGCATCTGAGTATGAAGGAACATCTCTAAACAAGAATCTCGTTCAAGGGCCAGACATGACAAACAGTCTCGTTGGTGTGCTGCTGCGATTTCGACAGGGGCATGTAGGGGTAGCCGCTGATGTCGAGGCAATGTTTCATCAAGTGCGTGTGCGTAAACAAGATCAAGAAGCTCTACGATTCCTCTGGTGGACAGATGATTACGACAAACCCCCGGATGTCTATGTTATGGAAGTACACATATTTGGAGCAACCTCGTCCCCTTGCGTTGCAAATTGGGCCCTGAGAAGAACAGCCAGTGACAATGCTGAAAGGTTCAACCCGCAAGTTGTTGCAACTGTTGACAGGAACTTTTATGTTGACGATGCTCTGCCATCCTTCAGTGAGGAGAATGCAGCATCTACTGTAGCATCGGACCTAGTGAAAATCCTGAATCACGGTGGCTTCAACCTTACGAAATTCATGACGAACAGTAAGAATGTTTTGGCAACCATTCCCACCGAGAAAAGAGCCACACCAGATCTGAATCTTGACTTAGACGAGCTGCCAGTGGAAAGGGCGCTAGGGATTCGCTGGTTTGCTGAAACAGATGAGCTTGGATTTGACATCAAGAACTTGAATCGACCCGAAACAAAGCGTGGAGTACTGTCCGCCGTTTGTTCCCTGTATGACCCTCTTGGGTTTGCTGCGCCTGTGGCCCTTACTGCCAGAGTAATTATCCAGGATATGTGGAAGGCTAAGGTAGACTGGGACCAGCCACTCGAAGAAAACTTCTTAGCCAGATGGAAGTCTTGGACCTCACAGCTGTCATCCCTCTCTGCACTGCGCATCCCACGTTGCTACTTGCCAGCTGGAACAGATGCTTCCAAATGCAAACTACAGCTGCATATCTTCTCTGATGCCTCTGAAATTGGCTACGGTGCATCTGCGTATCTAAGAGTCGAGAATCCAGATGGGTCTATTCACTGCTCGTTTGTTGTGGGGAAAGCAAGAAATGCACCTGTCAAGTTCACAAGCATTCCAAGGCTTGAACTCCAAGCTGCTGTTCTGTCTACACGCTTGAATAAGATGCTGAGAGAAGAGTTGGACCTTCCTATTCAGAGCACCAAGTTCTGGACAGACAGCGAAATAGTTCTCCACTACTTGAAGAATGAAAGGCGTCGTTTCCAGACCTATGTCGCTAATCGAGTCGAAGAAATCAGAGGAAACTCACAGCCAGACGACTGGAACCACGTGCCAGGTGTCTTGAACCCAGCCGACGATGCGTCACGTGGCTTGAACCCCTCTGAGCTAAACCTTGATCACCGCTGGCTACGAGGACCAGAGTTCTTATGGCAACCTGAATCCTTTTGGCCCAACGCAAGCCTTCGAGAAGTCCCCGATGAAGGCCTAGAGCTTAAGAAAGAAACCCATGCTAACTGTACTGACATAAACACCAATGTCAAGACCCGCCAGGCAAGCGTACAGTCTAATTGCCCCCCCGCCACACCTGTTGAGACCACCATGCAACAAATAATAAGCACCTCCTCTGATTGGAACCGTCTCAGACGTCAAGTGGCTTGGCTCACACGCTTCACTCATTTCATCCGTGACCGGAAGACTGTCCACACAGGTCATCTGACTTTAGAAGATTACGATGCTGCTACCTTATCCATCGCAAAGATCGTCCAGCACGCAGCCTACGATCAAGAGATCAAGGATCTAAAGACCAGGGGCGAAGTCAGGGGATCCAGTAAGATCGCTAGTTTGAACCCAATGCAAGACGACCATGGTGTTTTGAGAGTCAAGGGACGTATAGCATCACCACCAGCTGCTGACACTGCCAGGAATCAAATAATACTGCCCAGAGATCATCCAGCGACAGTCCTGATGGTCCGCCACACCCATGCATCAATTGGTCACCTGGGGCGTGAACACCTCATAGCAAGGGTTCGAGAGACGTTCTGGATCCCACAAATAAGGGTGTTAACTCGTTCTGTCCTGGGTCGGTGTCTTGTTTGTAAGAAGTTGAATGCCAAGCCGATGACTCAGCAAATGGCTCCCCTGCCAAGAAGCCGGATGATGGCGTACGAACCCCCATTCTCCTACACAGGAATGGATCTATTCGGTCCTTTATACGTCAAGCATGGAAGAGGAACAGCCAAACGGTGGTGCTGCTTATTTACCTGCCTGACGACACGTAGTGTACATCTTGAATTGGTTCACTCGATGGACACAAACGACTTCATAATGTGTCTGCGACGATTTATAAACCGTCGTGGTGAAGTGACTGAACTAAGGTGTGACAGAGGATCAAATTTTGTCGGCGGTGAACGAGAGCTGAGAGAGTCGATCGAGCAGTGGAACCAGCAACAAATTGTGCAAGAGCTTCTACAACGAGGGTGCAAATGGGTCTTCCAGCCGCCAACTGCTTCTAGCATGTCTGGGATTTGGGAGCGGATGGTGCGAAGTGCTAAGACTGTTCTGAAGTCTATCCTAGGGACCCAAGTAGTTACGGAAGCAGTTCTTCAGACGCTGTTGACTGAAGTTGAACGAGTGTTAAATGGGCGAGCGCTCACCGCCAATTCAGACGACCCAAATGACCTTCAGCCACTCACGCCAGCGCATTTCTTAATGCAGAGGAAGACTATCTGCCTACCCCCTGGCATATTTGAGAAAGCAGATCAGTATCACAGAAGGAAATGGAGGCAGGTACAATTTCTGGCAGACCTATTTTGGAAGAGGTGGTTGCGTGAGTATTTACCTACCCTGCAAGCCCGAGGAAAGTGGAGAAAGGTCTTACCTAACTTGAAGCCGAAGGCCCTTGTCCTGTTAGTTGATGACAACGTGCCGAGAGGATGCTGGAAACTTGGACGAGTCCTAGAGGTCTTCCCTGGCCCCGACGGCCTGGTGCGCACAGCGAAAGTCAAGACAAAGGACTCTGTGTTCATCCGACCTATTCAGAAGCTATGCCTACTGGAGAACGATCTTGAGAATAATTAGTCTAGGCTAGTGACGTTGGGCCTACCTACTGGGTTGTCCCAAGGCCGGCGGAATGTTTAGTCCAAATTTTATTTTGATTTATTTTTGCGTTCACTTCCTTTTTGGACACTACGTGACTACTTATATCATGTTAGTTTCGGATGGTCACATGACCACAGCAAAAGCAGATCACCACGTGTTTTCAAGTGTAGTGTTATAGAGCAAATGTTTTGAATTTCTCATCGATTGCATCGCACAGAATGTAAGTAGTTTTGCTCTTTAGTGTCGCTTTAGGTTTATTTAGGTTTTCTTTAGGTTTATTTGTCATTTTTGCTTATTTTATGTTCAGTTTTCACCGTTCATGACCAGTGATCACCGATCGAACCAAGCACGAGAAACTTGGCGATTAAAGACAGATTAATAGTCCAATCAACGCGTCGAAATTTCTGTGTCGACCCCAACATTGGGTAAACACAATCTCATCACTAAGTGTAGATTGCAAGGACGCATACCGTGGTTGCCATTGATTGTAAAACCAGAAAATACGTCTCTGTTTCTTACTGGGGTACTTGATACAATTCTTCTTTAACAGTTGCTCCACGAAAGACGTTTTTCCACACTGACTTGGCCCCACCACGAGCATCGAAAACATGTGGTTAAACTTAAAGTCTGGGTGAGGACTCGTCTCTAAACAGTTAGCTGTTTCTAGCTTGGTTACTTTTCGCTGTTTCGGTTCAGTCTTTAGAGCTTGTCTAACGGGTTTTAATGGTTGAGGGGTGTGGCTCCAAGGAGGTGGTGGCATTCCCCAAAAGGGGTAAGGAGCCATGTAAGGTAATCCAGTGGATTTTGCTGAGGAAAAGATCGCAGATTTTAGCCACGGTTTTCGTTTTTCACTGGATAACTGATGGACTTGGGCTAGGTGGTGACTTAAAGACAGTAGACCACTCTTACAACAGATTGGACAATTTCGTCTGTTTCGATAAGGCATGTTGACTCTTCGGCGTCTTATCACAGCTAGTCACTTTTCCACAAAGTCTCATCCTATTTATACCTTTTCGATTCATTCAGTTTAATGTAGGGTGCCTGTGAGGTGCCTGAGGGTGCCTGTAGGGTGCCTGTGGGGTGCCTATAGGGTGCCTGTGGAGTGTCTGTAGGGTGCCTGTGGGGTGCTTGTGGTCGATGAAAATTCATAGACTCCAGTGCAGATTGCTTAGAACTGAACTACCGTGATACACTTTTCAGCCATTTTATTTGCAGACTTTTCCCGCACGTTACAAAATTAAGTTGCAGGCTTTTTCAACATGTTACGAAATTAACTTGCAGAGTCTTACTGCAATCTTTTTTACTCCTCATAGAAAGAAATCTTCATCAGCAGTCCTTGATCCAGGTTTTGTTTCATGGTTAGTTGGTCAGCTAAGGCTTCTGAGATTTTGTCCATGATGTTATAAGACCATTGGTCAGGGGTACATTCACACGAGTAGGTCACCTCAACATGTTCTCTGGAGGAGGCTTCTATTTTGATGAGAGAGGTCTGGGGTGTTTTTCTTTTCTCAAGGATGGCATTCAGGCCTTGATACAATGGGTAGACGACTTCAAACACTAAGTTGCGTTCCCCTTGTTTGCTAGGTGCCTGTCGCTTTAGATCTACCACATACAAATCTGTGTCTCCAATTTTGGTATAAGTGGCTTTAAACTTTGGATAATCCAGAGCCAATTCCATCCAGGAGAGTTTATCCTCGTTCTTAGCCTCACGTTCTCTCTGCTCACGTTCAGCTTGCATTTCCCCTAGATCTCTATCCCATTCACGCTGTTCTGCGGGAGTCCAATCGTCATACCCTCCTATCCACATGATGATTTGTGATAAATGATAGATAGAATAGCACACCCCTTTCTCTTATACCTCACCTCAGGCTATAAATAGAATGGATTTGTGTCTATCATTATCAGTTGTACGTTCGATTACCTAGAGGTAACATGTCTGTTATGGGTGGTTCTGTAGAAGCACTTTCTACCAAGACTGGTAATGAACCCACCGAAAAAACCATGCCTGCCAAGACCAGGTTGAAGGGTTATCGACAAAAACTGATGACGATCAAAGCTAGAATCAAGTATCGAGAGCATACCCTCAAAGGGTTCAAAAAACATCTCAAGAATGGTACGTTTCCGCAAAGAATGAAATCTATAAAACCATACCCAAAAATGAGTTCCCCCGAAGCTCAAGCTATCGTCAATGCTGCCTGTGATCAAGTGCAAAGTGTCATTTTCGATCAAATGATTCAAGAAGAAGAGAAGAAACTCTCTCAAGATCAAGACAGTTATCAAACTATGAGGAAGCAACGGGAAGGTGATCGTCAGCAGCTCAAGGCCCCTAAAAAAACCAAGAAACCTACTGTGGCTCAACTCCAGCAAGAGCTCGCAGACTTGCAGTCAAAATATACCCAACTTTGTAGTAAATTAGAAAACAGTCAGTGAATAAAACACAGTTAGTTGAAATGTATAAACAATGTGTGATTTATTTACCTTATATAGCAAATGACGTACCTAGTGAAATTACAATGCTGTGAAAGTAAGCTGCCCTTGTTTATACTTGGCCTTTAACTTCGGAGAATATGTTTTACCTACAATCAAAGTCTCTGCTTCAGCGTAGACAACCACTACTTCCCATTCGCTCTCTGGGTATCTTTTTACTTGTGGGTGTAAATGGTCCACTATGTGCAGGCGCTGTACTAACGTAGTGTTTGTGCGAACTGCGAATCGCTGTAATCCCCCTCTCATCTTGCCCCTTGTATGTCCCTTACACTGTGTTTTCTAAAATATGCTTGAAATAACCAATCACAGCTGCTGCTTTGGGATCCACGTTTGTTACACAATCTGAGTCCACGAAGGTGCGATTCCTGTTCCATTTGTTTTCTACAAAGAAGTACGATTCTATGTGTGTTTGACCACAAAGGCTGACGTTATGTTCGCCGTGTTCAATGGGTCTGGATTCCGCAAATTGTCACTCGTTCTTGAAGTTCTTCTCTTCACTTAAATGTTGCGAATGAAGATACAAATTTACCTCTCGCTCTCTACAAATACGTCCATGCACACGACGCATGTGATCTTGTCTTGCATTTTGTCATGTAAACGTGGAATTGCAGTACCAGCAGTCAAAGCAAGGTTTTTCATCACCATGAGCGGTCTTCATGTGTAGGGTTGAGCAGATGTCAATACCTTACCACAAATCATACATGGAAAATGCAATGGGTTGTTCGAATGTTGCTGTCTTACACGTCGTAACATAACGTGTTTGTATCCAAAAGTTAAGTAACACTCTGGGCATTTCACTGGATTTTCTGTTGTACCGCATCTCTTTTTATGTTGAAAGAAATGGCCTTTGCTAAAACTCTACCTACAAGTAGGACAAGGTCTAGGATACGTTATCTTTTGCATCGTCGTTATTAGCACAAAGACGTAATGAGTTGAAAAGGGAAAACTGCCTAGCACTTGTACTCAAACGTGATCCCCAGAGATTTTCTGTATGCTTGGGTCATGTATTGTTTGTTACCATCACGTTCACTGGGCAGGTCTGGACAAGTCTTTTGTATTTACACCCAATGACGTCAACGGCTTTTGTTGTCATGAATTAATGGAATGACGTCAATCTATTGTTGTGTCCGTTAATTAAATGATGACGTCAGTCGCTATTGTTCTCGTGGATCAGTATGATAACTAATTTAAATTCCATACACAGTGCTTGTAATTGTGTCATCAACCAGCTATAACTTAACCAATCAAAGAGGGCTAACATGGTGCGTGCTAAGTTACACGTCCAAGGAAAGAATGCAAAGATGGGAATATTTGTCAACACCCCAAGACATCTTGTTAAAGGCAGAGGTAACGGTTCGACTGCTTGCAATGAAACATAACAAAGTGATTTCATAGGGTACCCATGACGTGTAATCCAACGTTGAAGTGCTCGTAATAAAGCATCGCTCATAGACATCAACAAACTTTCAAGCCAAGCAGGGGCACGTAGTTGTTGAATACACAAATCCAATTGAATTTCCACCACCGAATCGTTATTAGCTACCACACGATCCGCTAATTCTGTTAACTCCACAGAAATCACTGGGTTGTAAAGGTCATAGCAATGAGAGCTAGTCAGACGTTTGTCTTGCCAGTATGAAAATTGTCCCAAATCTTGCATAGATACTGTCTGCATTGTGACTGCTGTTTAACACGTTCGCTAAAATCATTCTGCCTTTTTATGCCTGAAAAACGCTGAGTCAGCAACTCCATCTCACTAGGATCCAGACCCTCGCAATCTCTGTTAGAGTGGGAGGGGTTAGGGGAAGAGAGTGTTTTTAGGGCAAGGGAGTGGGGTTAGGGCAATCTAGCTCTGTTTCAGAGATAAGTAGTCAGGTAATCAATCACACAGAAATAATCCTTACACACGTTTATTGAATCAATAACCTAGCGTACAAATCTCTAGGCAAAAATGCTAACTTAAAAAGCCTTAGGAGGCCTAGTTCAAGTGTGTTGGCCTATCCAATCATAACCATAAGGTTTGCTGCTACAATCCTTTGTTTGAATCAACCGCTTTTCAAAGACAAGGCGATAATTCTTGACCTTGGGGATTAGACAGATTTTCTTGGTGGTCCTATTGGTGTCCATATTCACGCTTACAGGTACCGCAATAGGTTGTGGTGCATTCCCAGGGTTTTTGGACGCAGCTAAAATGTGACTTTTCATGGAATCAAAATTCAACAGAGCCCTGCCCTGTTCATCCTGAGTAAAACCGCGTATTTTGCATTCTGTTTCACCATTTTGTAGCATGTAAGTGTAATTTTTTGCACCCCCTGTCGCAAACTCCTGTATGGGTACGCCAGCGGTTTCGTCTTTCATCTGACCCAAAAACGGGCCCGTCTCCACTTCAGGTAAGCCGTTACGCCAAAGATAAATGATGCTGTCTGTATCAAAGTATAGGACCTGCTCTTTCAGCAGCTCTAAATACTTGTACAACTCTAAGCGAGCCCATGACGTGGTGAAACTCGCGATAAAAATGTTGGTTTTATTGCTTGAAATGACCTCTTCTACAGCTTTACTGACATCAATTTCTACTATATCATCAGTGCAAATTCGTATGTCGTGAATGTTGTTACCAACATCTTCTATTATTGCATATAGTTCTGCAGGACTTGTGACGGTAAAGGTTTGAGTCTTGTTGGGTTTCTCGCCGAATTTGCCCCAGAAGCTAAAAATGCAAAGAGGGAAACAAATCAAACAATGATTCTTTGAGGATCTTTGTCCTATCTTTTCATTCTAATTCTAATTACCTGTTGAGCATAAGTTTCGCCACTTGTTTCCGTCCCCCGTTTTTGGTCACTTTTGCAGGCTCTAGCTGAACCCCTTCACGGTCATAGTAAGCATTGATGTATTATGACTTTGCTGCCTCTGTGGTACATTTCTTGGGCCAACCCGATGCTTCAGTTTTATTTTTGAGCCATTTATTTACATAGTATGCAAACAAGCCCTCTTTGCGCTGATTTTCAGAAAAATGCCAGACCTCGTGAACTTTTAGGATCTTGTAACCAAGGTCCACAGCTTTCTGCAACTCAGGTGTGCACCAAGTGCCCGTTATACAGCGTTCCTCCACAGTGTGGGTGCAAACCGCTGTACGAGTCAACCATTGTTTTTCCAATTCTTCCTTTACACATTGTGTACATAGGGGAAACATGAGTTTGCCACCAATGTGGACGGGGAGTACTGGATGATACAAATGGGGTGGTGGGAGAATCTTGACCTTTGCTATGCCAAACTAGCTGCCAATATCTTGATTTCGCGGATTGACCATAATCTCGGGGTGACCCCCTGGATAAGTTTTTGTTTTGTTGACGTACGGGTAAAGTGAATTGATGTCTACATAGCGAATTTCTTCTCCTGCTGCTGCAACACAATGTAAACGCACTCCATTGGTTCTACCACCAAAGAAGCTATCTCTAGGGTTCAATGGCTCGGACAGCTGAAAGGTCTTAAAAAATTCCATGAGAGTGGGGTTTGTCTTCTTCTCAATCTCAAAATCATGCTCCCATTTCTCAATCACCGTATAGCCTGCTTGACGTAACTTCTGTGTCTTTTTACAGGTGGCTTCATAGATTTCTGAGATGGTACGATCTGGATGACAATTGTGTTTCCTGTAGCGATGGTTTGGGAAACACACCAATGATGTCAGCAAACACCATGAGAGGTGGTAGCTTCTTTTCTTCGTCATCATCATCATCATCATCGTGTTCCTCATCGTCTGCCTCTTCAACACGTTGGATGTAACATTTGTGATTGTATATTTCAACAAATTCATGGCAGTGACAGCAAGTGTCGTGGTAGCATTTGTGTTGTTGCTTTGGATTCACCTTATAAACTTTACAGCATTTTAGACACTTTTTGAGTTTCTGACAAAGACTGACTTTTTTCTTGCCTTTTGGTTCTTTATGGGCTTTGAAACAATCTGGACCATAGAAATCACGCTGACAGTCATTGCAGTGAATTGTACGTTTCTTGCCTGGGGAAAAATCTGGGCAGCCCCCTTTATTTTCTGAGAACGTGTTCGTTGACAACTTGCGCAGTTACGGCCCATACAAGAATGGTGGGCTGCGTCGTCTACATCGTACCCTTTACAGCAATCAGGGCAAAAGTACGACCGATTCAAAAAAGCAATCATGCTTCTTAAACCATTGTAGTGATTCTCGTGTTTAAGCAAATAAATGACTTTGCTGTACTGATCCACTTTGCCTTGAAAAATACAGGCACAAGAGACGTAATCTACCACGATGATTTTGTAGCCTTGGGGTCCTAGAAACGCTTGAAATTTTTCTAGTTCTTCATAACCACACGGGCCTTCTGGTACACCCGCGTCTTGGTGAAGCTGCTTGGCTAGGCGTTCCTGAATAGGTCTACCTCTTCGTAGATTATCATATTGCTTGTCAGGATCGCCATCCACGTACTCTTTCATCGTTATGATTGCACGGGCACAACATAAGTCATCTGTGTTTTTGATCGTGATCATACAGTCTTTCTTTTTGTGCATCAAATCAAAGGGTAATCTGTTTGGATTTTTAGAAGCTCTACCTTTGCCACCTTTGTCAGGGTAGGTGATAAATGTGAGAGTGGCATTGAACCCAATGGCTGGATTCATATTTTGAGCGCTATTCATTTTTCTTGCCAGTGACTCGAACATGGCATGTACATAATCACCACGTTTCACAAACTCTTGGACTGGGATGCCATATTTTACGTGGGATAAATATCCCGAATTTACAGTGCCGTTGGAATGTTCCTTTGAGGTTAAAGTCAGATGAACCTGTGTTGAATCCTGCAGGTTTTCGTTTAGGATCGTGTTCCTTACCGCTTCAAACAGGGACTCTGACAGACCCTCTCCCAATGATTCCTTTTCTGTGGGTTTACGTAACTGATCAAACGTGACGGGAAATTGTTCTTTCTTGACTGCACCCTTCAAACCCTGCCGTTTTTATGGTAAAAACGTGACATTGGCTTTGAACAAAGGATTCTCAGACAGCTCTAAGCGATTGGCTCTCTCTACCAAAAGGTCGTCACTGCCATCATCCAACTGGTGAGACATGTCCATGTCGTCTTCTAATTTTCTTTTAACTGCCCGTGTTTCGTCTTTCATAGGTTTTAGGTCCTCCTTTACACTCTTGGGGTCTTTTTTCATACTTCGAGTACTCACAGCGCCACCCTGCTGACTTTCATCACTGACTAGTGTTGGAACTTTGTCTGAATGCAATAACTCAAGGCGTAATAGTTCAGCCGACTCTTCTGCTTTTCGCTTTCCTGCTTCGGAATAGACCTTACGAACATGTTTCTTCAAATCGTCTTTTCTTGAATATGTCTTATGACAGTGTAGACATTGAACGCGATGCTCTGAAGTCCCACAACGTTTCTTATGACGGAAGAAATTTCCCCTGTTCTTGATTGTCTTTCCGCATGTAGGACAAGCTCGTGGATACGTTACTTTGCACATGATCGATCTTTACACAAGAACACAATGATCTCAAATGGTTTTTCATGGTTGATATCCGTCTTTTATACCTGTTCTAGTCAAAATAATAACGTCATCGTCTAAAAATAGAAACAATTTCTGCTGAATCAGCAAATCGGTGGGTGACGTCACTGTTGTATCTCGAACTTTAACCTGTTTCATTACCATATCCACTTTACTGTGACTTCAAGCGAGGATAAGTTAGCACTGCCCTCGACTGATTTAGCACTAAACACTGCACTGGACTGATTTAACCCTAAGCACTACGCTCGACTGATTTAACCCTAAGCACTGCACTCGACTGATTTAACCCTAAGCACTGCACTCGACTTATTAGGGTAAGACAATTCGCCCAAAATTGGTTCGCCACCTTCTCCTTTGTCATAGTCATTCCCTTCGCTGTCATAGTAACGGATGTTGCGATTAGGGTGTCCGCTATGGTGTCCGCTGTTGACTTTCATCATTCCAAAATTAGAAGGATTTGTATGGCGACTAACCTCATTTGCATAACAATGTGCCGTAAACAGACTAGTATTACTGCTTATATCCTTTTCTTCCAAGATTTAACATACTATGATTTGCTTTCTCAAGAATATCCATTAGTTTGTCTTTTGTTAGGTTTTTCATGCATTTAAATCCATGTGTTGGAAGTGATTGTGACATTGCCCATCCATAAAGATTGTTTGCATTAAGATATTGAATATAAGTAGACTCCTCGTCAGGATTGTAATCTTTCATGTATTTATTATTCGCTTCTGCATATGTGACCCTCCAAAGGATTTTAATGCTAAAGGTGAAAGCACGCGCACGACACGCTTTCACTTTAAAACAAAAGAATTTATTTTAACACGCTTTAGCACGCTTGCAATCTTGCCTCATTAGCAATTTCTTTTGTTTCAGAGGACACGCTTGAGACAATTAAGCGTGAGCAAGTCGAACAAAAGAGCGTGTTAAAGTTTTCAAACAAAAGCTCCGAGCGAAAAAGAACAACACGCTTTCAGTGTGAGCAAAAGCACGCAAGGCGTGTTATCTATAAGGTAAATATATTTCCCATACAAAAAGGAACCGTAAATGATTATGAACGGCACCATTTTTTGGGTAACTATCGAGAAAGAAAAAGTTCTACCTCAGCGATCGCAGCGATAGTATCTGATTGAAAAAACGTCGCTTGAAAAGTATAAACAGTGAACGGTGGGACCTACTGCATTTATGGGTAGAACTTTATTAGCAATGCAAAATCAAAGTTCTTTCCAGAAATGTTTACTGACGAAGCTGTGCAAAGGTTATGTTCACTTTCCTTAATTTAAAACACATTTGCAATTTTCTCAGAAACAGTGATCTTTCGGACTTAAGTCACTTTCTCGCCGATCGCAGCAATCGCAGCGATCAAATAGAAATCATCAAGTGCCTGAGGATCGCTAAATTGTATTTATTTTTTAGCGATTGCTAGGATCGTAGTGATCAAATGAAAACCAGCCTGCTTTTCTAGATGTAGCAAAATCCCAAAACGGTTTCAATGTTGCTTGATTGATCCGGCCGGCAATAACACAAAAAGCGAAACCGGTATTAAACAATGTATGCAAATTTGTTCTTCTTCAAATATTACATCGAGTAATTGCCTCAGTCTTATTGTCCAAATTCCGTAATCATCCTGTTGTCTTTCTTGTGGCTGCCGTCTGTTTTACAACCATCTAAACAAACATTCGCGCTATGAAATTTCACCATGCTCAACATCCAACATGTTCTAGCATGGTATTACCTGAAACTTATCGCGCTTGTTTAGTCTCATCAAAGTTAAAAAAAAAAAACGAAATATATTCTATAGTACTACTGAATTATCGTTATTGTTTCGTCTGTTATGAACGCAGTGACGGAAACATGGAAAAACGGGCTTACCATGATGTACTCGCTAACGGAAACACGTTTGCCTCTGTGTTTCTCGCAACGGAGCCTAGTATTCTACAATGTTCTTAGTTTACAGATTCTTGTTTTTTTCGTCCTGTGAAGAACGAGATATAGTACACGTTTACAGCGCTTGATTCGTTTAGCATAGCGTAACGCATATCTTCACATAAAGACCATAAATTATGATTGATAGCGCTTCGTTCGTCAAGGGCACCTAACGACGATTTCCTCCTAAATGCATCCTAGCATCCTAGGACAACTTCAGTCTCTTCGAAATTACAAGGGCTTCAGCATTATTTTCCCGATTTAGCTTCCAATTGAAAGTTTTAGGAAGGTGAGAATTTTATCGTATTTTCGGTTCCGAAAATTTTAGGATTCCTTTCTCTACGAAAAATGGCTTAACCTGGGGAGTGAAATGGAAGAAATTAAACTTCAGAAAATCGTAAGGAATTTATTAGATAAGCTTTGAAAATTGTACATGCATGGAACGGTTGTCTAGAAATGTTTAGCCTTCCTCAACCTATAGAAAATTCTAGACAATTTTTGTTTCTCCGATTTAATTACCTTCGTTCGTCTCAGCATGGCTTAAAGAAATATATTAAACTAATTTATTCAACTGCATTTCTCTGTGCATTACTGCTAATAAATATTCCGGTGGCATAACTATAATTTTCAGGCGACATAACTTCAGTGCCTCGCATACGATAGCAGGCCTCTGCGATTCTGGTCAACAGCCGACAGCCGGAGGAATTGGGTTACATTGATCTCGCGTTAATTCCAGGCTAGACGACCATCAAGTGGTGATTTTCAAATAGCCACGGTTACGATCAAATTCCAAAACAGGCTCAATTGGTATATTTGATTCACTTAGACCAGATCAATGCTGATTAAATCCGCTGAAAACCCAAGCCATTTTTATCATCTTAGCAGTTTTAGTAATCAAGGGTGTTCAGCGTGTCTCACCCAAATTGCACGCTAAGCGTGCTATAATTCGCACACTTACCGTGACATATGGCACGCTACAAAAAAACAGAAGGTCTAGCGTGTTAAATTTACCAAAACAAAGGCGAGTGTGTCCGTCTTTGTTTTTTCAATTTAATATGCGCATATCTGTGTTCTACGGCACGCTAAGCGTGTCGTGCAAGCGTGTCGTGAGCGTGCTTTCACCTTTAGCATCAAATTCCTGTGGAGGGTCACATATCTCTTTGATATGTGTGATATTCCACCTCTTATACCTCGTTCAAACATCATCAACATATCATAATCATACAACAGTTGTAATTCTTGGCCTTTTTCTTTAAGACATGCATCCCAAGCTAGCCCAGAGGATGTATAGTAATGTGCTGGATCTAGATTGTAATGTTTTAGACAAGTTTTTCTAAAGTTCTCAAATACATCTGATAAAAGTAGGACATCCGACTTTAGGTAAAGATTGTGATAATCTCTAATTGTTTTACATTTAAAAGTATTCCAGACATTAATAGCGTGTTGATAATCATCATCAGTTATGTCTTCATCATTTAGTTTTGAATAGAATTCTTCTTTTGGAGGTAATTGTGTTTCAGATAGTTTTTCGATTGAGGAAACATAATCATAAGGATAAACACCTTTACGAGCAAGTAGGTCTACATTTTCCTTAAATACTTCTTTTGTGTTATAAAAATCATGTGGTTGTAAATTACCAACAAGATTAGCAAGGGATGTTTGAAGAAACTTAAATGAATCAATAAATCGTATTTCAAAATATAATAAAATAATTTCTCCAGTGCGACTAGATTTATACTCATCAACCTTAATCTTTTTGGAAAATGAGATATATTTTTCCTCTGTTGATGTAATACAGTTTAACTCACCTGGTAAACAAGCAAGTTGTTTAAGAGCAGTTGTCTGTAAGATTCGAGCTATATTAAAAAGGCGCTGCCACACTGTCTCACCGAATTGGCTAAAAATTGGCATGTAGACTTGATTTGAGGTCTTTAATAAGGAATAGGTAACTTTAGGTTCTAATTCCTCCTACTTCGGAAATTATCGACATGGCCGGTTTTTGGGTGCCTCGGACCGGCGCCATATTGGTTAATAGAAGCTGCTTTTGAGCCTTCGACTACAACCCTGTCTTCAAAGCTAATCTTCCTTTGCCAATACAGATTGAAAGAACAATCCCTCTTTATTGTAGTTTTAGAAACTACTTCGAAATTGATAACGTTTTCGCAACGATCGATTAAACTTTTGGTGGGTATACTTTTTGAATTGTTTACACCCGCAAAATTAACAGAATTTTAAAGGCGTGTACCTCTTTTGCCACATCGCATTGAAGCTTGCCAATCTGCCTGAATACTCACTGTCTGTAGTTAAATCGAGTTCATTAATAAAAAATTGGGCAAATTTAACGAAGCAGAAACAAAAGTAATGAATGGAAGACTGTTCTAGCGACTTTGTCAATAATCTGTATACCGAATACTCGCCAGGTGTTGCCAAAATTACAATCGATAATAGAGTTTCTGTCATTAAATCTGAGTGATCTGTGTAATAAAATTAGCCTCTGTAATATAATCGATAACTCTGCTGCGAAAAACAGTATAAAAAAAGGCAGATTGTATAAGGAAAAGGAAAATGAATTTGTTATGTTTATGCTATGACGCGTAAACAAAATTCAACCATCACAGTCGAACTGGAATTTTCCTGATTTTCCTCCAGTTCCTTTACCGAAACCAGAGCTTTTAAAATTAACCATAGTAATGAAAATTGAGATGTATTACCTTACTCGACGACAAAGTTGCCAGTTTCCACCTTGATCGAAAAAAAGTAATATTTTCCAACGCATATCGCGGGTCGTCACGTTCCTTGCCTGGCGTTACAACTCACGTGAAACCGCCTGGTTTCAAACAACTGAACTGAAGAATCCGTGAAAATCTTAGCCAGGCAATAAATAATGGAAGTTGATATAAGTTATCATTATTAGTGAGCGAGGATCGATGCGATGATAGTTCCAGCTACATGTGTTTACAGCGTTTGAAGATTTACTCAAAACTCATGAGACATGAGCCCTTGAAATAGCCTGCGTAGCAAGCGTTTCCTCGCGAGTTCGTCGAGAAAGTTGGGACGAGAGCAAAAAAAAGAAAGGACGGGGGAGGGGGAGGGGAATGAAGGAACCGCTTGCCCGCAAACCCCACGATTTTGAAAAACTGCGTTCGCCCACGAACGCAGCTTCTGATTGGCGCGGTGCTGGAAGTGTTGATTACTTAGCACTCGAAACATCAATCAAACCAGGTATACTTTGTTTACGTGCGTCACAGTTCTGGTTTCATCTGATTTGTGGTCGCAGATTACAAATGCTTTGGACTGATGTTTATTTGAATCGTGTTTGTGCGAAGGTTTATAAGATCAAAGTCTTCAAAGTATAATTGGAGATCGAGCAGTGGAGACTAGGGAACGCCAATTTATTGGGAATGACGGCGTGCAGATCTGACTGGAAAAAATGGACTGTTTGTTGGAGATAACATCAACATAAATCATAACATCGGTACTCGACACTAGCTAGAGCCGCCTTGGACAAGCGATTTATCAGCTTTTTGAAATGAAAAGATTATTTTAATTTGTTTATTGGAAATTTAGCGGCATGTATTGTAGAGAACGTTTCGACACGGGCTGAAGAGCAGCAGCTCCGCAAACCTTATAGCCGGCGGAGTGAATTGTTCCGGACAAATCATTTTTGACGTTTCGACAAGGTTTCAGACGAGATAAAGCCACACAATAAAAAACAAGAAATTCCGCAGCAATCGCTCAGAGTTTTAACCTTCTTTTATCGTAAACCTTTTTTTATTACAGATTTTGCAATCGCCTGGAACTTTTTCTATTAGAGAACAAAGCAATTTTGCAAATCTGGTAATCCAGGGGTAATACTTCTATTTTGAAGAGCTGTCAATTTACAAATCAACCGAACCGTGAAATATCAAGGGGCGTTTTTCAGAATCGTGGGGTTTGCGGGCAAGCGTTTCCTCTTCTCCCCTCCCCCTCCCCCTTCAGCCTTTTTTTTGCTCCCGCTCTAACTTTCGAGCAGTAACTCGATTGGAAACGCTTGCTACGCAGGCTACCCTTGAAATAAACATCATTACTTCCGGTTTTAATAATTGGGCGTTGGCAAAGTAATGAATAGACTCATTCTACCTTGTACACCGTTAACAACGGTTCCGTGTACAATTTTCAGGTATTTTGTCTCAATCACGAAGCCCGTTTTGAGGAGATTCTTGATAAACAGAAAAATTGGTTTGGAAGGGGTTAAGAAGAATGAGGGATGAGCCCGGGACAGCAAAAACCACAGTCACCCCACCGAAGGGCTTTAAAACTGTGCGCAAATGCCTCACCCTAGGGACAATTCCAGATTTTTGTTTCCTTGAAAAAGCTTAAAATCGCTAGACAATGCATGGACAACTCAAGACAGTCCTAATTCAAAATAAAGTAAACAGCAAAGAAAATTCAGTTAGAGACCAGAGTGTTTATCCGATATCGCGAACAATAAGGAGTGATTGCAGATGTGTCTGCAGTTTAAGGTAAAATCATTTACCATGCTCACGGACCTTTCGACAACATAAGTGTACCGATTGACGTAATATCAGTGGTAAAAAACGAACGCTTTTTACTGTAGGACGATGACGTCATCATACAAAAGGCGTCTTCACTCTGGCATCCAGAATTTCAAACAGTCAAAACCTAATTTTCTCTGCTCGTCAAATGAAAAACGCCTCTGAGGGCAAGTAGTGGTAATGTGCTTGTTAGTAAGACGTCCAACATAAGGAGACATTCATAGTCAACTCGATTAATGCATTGATAAAGGGAAACTTTCTCCTTTACCCTTAGGGACAGAGTTCAAAGGCGCAAAAGATTTTTAGTTCAGCTCTAGCATGTGTTGTCTAGCGATTTGCCTTGAGCTTCTCTAAATTTTCCAGATCAAACAAGCTGTGCCCATCGTACATAATCTTGTCTGGGCTCCCTTAAAAAATTGCAATTCATCAGATGCCTTCAAGTTCATCCTCCGCCGCGACAACTTCGTGATCTATTTTAATGGGTGGTTTTCTGGAACTATCCTATGGCTTGTCCTTTCTGGTCGTCACTATATTAGCGAACATGTTTCAATTTCTCTCCAGCAAAGTCTCTATCACAGGGACCGCGGAGACCATTTTAAAGTGGTAGGGCTAACAAATCTGGCCAATACATAGAAACATCCAGGTCGGTGTTTGGCCATTTATCTAGCATTTGCGCGCCATCTTATTTACCACCTCAAAGTCCACACGTGTTATACTATCCATTATAGCCAGTTGTTCGCAGTGCCGAGAAGTTCTCTTGCGATTCCCATTGCGAGAATCCAAGAGAGGATACAGGGGCTAGCCCCTTTATCCTCTCTTGAAGAAACAAAGTCCTGTGTGATGTCAGCTATAGAGACACTGTCTGTTCTCCGCTTGTGACCATTCAATACTGCTAGGTCACCCATCCTGGATGGAAGCCATGTCTTCAGACGCCGTGCAGATGATAAATGAACGCTCGCCAGCAGCGCTGGTTGCAGGATTTACAGCCGGCAGCTTACAGATAGTTTGAGTTCCTGAATTAGCTTCTTTTCTGGTTCTGGAAACTTTAACACCGCCAACAGGGTTTCGTCAAAACATGATGTCTTCTCTTTAACGTAACTTCTAAAGGACTTAGTAGCATGCCCATATAGCGCCCCTGTATCAAGATCTTCGCTGTATGATGATGCTTCAAGAAACTTGAAATCTGCCTCATAGTCGTCACCATTAGCAGCTTTAACCAAGAGGGTCTCCATGTGGACGTAGGATCTGAAGCTTTCCTGATAGATGGCACTGACGATAAGATCAATAGCCTCATAAAAGACTCTTCTAAACTGATCGTCGGCAGTTTGGGGGTAGATCGGTCGCACTAGCACCAACCTCCAGTCTAGCCAAAGTGCAGCGCTTTCTTGGAAGCTTTGGTTCACCAAGCAGGCCTTCACTCTTGCGGGAAGCATAGAAATGGTAGAGGCTCTGATCACTGGAAATTTTTGTGAGCGTCTTTTTTGTTAGATTTGCCAGGCGTTGTCCACTGATAGCAGCCACCTTAGTACCCTAAAGATCCTTAGACAGATTATCGGTGTGGGAATAAAGCCGCTCTCCAAGATGCAAACCAAAGAAAAAGTCAAATCGTTTTATTTAGGCCCTACATCCTATTATCCTTGCACGCACATCGGTTTGTAATCGTTCGGACAAGCAAACATCCCACTCTTCCATAAGAACTGTATAGTTCTCAAGAATTCGTCAAAAACAACTGGCTCAAACTGTCCACCTTTTAGGGCAAAGTGTAACAATTTTACGGGAATTTTTTTCCATGTCAACTGGAGCCCTAGAAAATAAACCTCAGGAAAAAAGTGATAGGGCTATAGCCCTACCAGCCCATCCCCCTCCGCGGTCCCTGTTATCAGGAGCGTAGCCAGGACTTTCCAGGTGTGCGGAAAATTTCCAAAACTTACCGTAACATCTTACTCAGTTCTCTCGCAACGTTTCCCCACTACTTTTGGTAATTCTGTTAACTAGGTGAGGTTATGCGTGGATGAAATGGCACTTGCAATCGGTGAGAAAATTAGGTTAGACACTTTACCCTCAAGGACGACTCTCACGTTTTGCTGACACTTTCTACCTTAGAAGAGATAAGTTAAGCTTTGCCTTCCCCACTCCGTGTAAAAAAATGTCGTTCGGCTGTTCAAACTACTTTTAGAAAACAACAGACTTCCCAACTTTAATTTTTAATAAAGGTATAATGGTAGGAATCCAAATTGTTTTGGAGTATTTCACTGATTTTAACACGATGATTGTAAAGTAGTGTCTAGTGAGTACGGGGGCTAATGCCCCATCGTAAAAATCTGAAATTGAAAACAAAAATCTTGTATAACCGAGTAGTACACAATTTTAGTTATTTTATTGAGTTGTGAAAAATCACAAATTTGTTTCTTCTTGAATGTGTTATACTCTCATCCATTCAGTCTTTCCGATATGCCCGTCCGATAGCGGAAGTTAACGTAAATGATCGATTACCTGAAAAGAAGCTACCATCCTAACTTTCCACCTTCGGGTCTTTTCCCTAGCCAAAATTTTTTTCCCTCAAGAAATTTTTCTCTGTTTTACATAATAATTGGTCTTGCATTCAGTTTATCGATTTTGAGAGCCTAGTCCTATGCCGTATTCTGATGCGATCTACTTTATGTTGCTTTCCCCCCATCTAACAGCACCTTACTGAACAAAAACGGCTTTAATTGAGTCTATTCAAAGAACTAGCCAATATTTTTCCAGCGGTAAGCACAATGTTCCTAATTCCCCCTAGTCCCCTTCTTAGACGCTTTCATGTGCATCAGGTGTTAAATTTTCTTTTCATAAGCTACAATGCTCATAATCGCGCATTCTGATGTCATTTATGCTTAAAAAATTAAAAATTAGTTTATCAAAGAAAGAGTGAATTAAAGGTGTCATGAGGCGTTTGTGATTTCATGAACTATTTGACGCGGTCCTTTTCTTACGGCTTATGTCCGTTGGTGAAATCGCTACTTGGGTTTTCTTGGATTGAAAAGGGCGGGCTCTTTCTAAACGTGGCGTTGTTTATGGGACCTTAGTATTCAGAAAGGAATCAGTCGATGGCAAACAACGAAAAGGCTTTTATGCGGTAAGTTACAGTGATGAATCTTGCCTCGAGGTGGTCATATTTTTGTACATACCTTCATGCAATTCAGTGTTGGTCTGAAAATTTTTTGTTATGGATGGGGGAAGGGTGGGGGGGGGAGATATCAGAACATGTACCTCGTGTTGTTTACGAGACATTAAAGTAATGAAAACTGTAAAACAGTCTTCTACAAATCAAAATAATTGCAAATGCTTACGGGAGGCCCTAACTATATGATGATAAGAAGGGCTATATTTGGAAAGGTGCATGGTCGTAGAGTTAAGGAGATTTGACTAATCAACCAATTTCCCGCTAAACATAAGGGCGTGGCGGGTGGCCCCAAAGTTGTGTTCGCTCGCCCCGGGCTGGCTCGACTTTTGGGATACGGTTATGGGGTTATAAACAATGAGTTCATCATCTATATAGCCTACTCGCCCCAAGTGACTGCATTTCGCTTTTCAGACACCCATCAGTTACTGTATGACCCTCTCCGATCAGATTTTATGTCCGTGGTTCTTAACAGTTCCAGTTAGCTAGAAAATTAAAAGTTTCGAAAAAATAGTGAGCGAACTGCAGAATACATGCAAGAATGAGAAAGAAAATAGAAAACAACTTCCTGTTCAAATTCGGGTGAAACGTTTAATAGCGTCAAGAAGACTGAACTTGATTGAGGTTGTTCATTTCAGTTCCGTTCCAGCGTGCAGTTCCTTGTCCTCCTAAAAATAGCTTCGTCTCCCACCGATCATTCCATGTCATATTTTGCGGACTTATTATTCAGTAATGACGGTACGATCAGGTAATTTGACTTGATGAGTTCTTTAATTTCATTTCATGTACTGGTTTTATATCTTACGCTGGAAAGATCTGCCAAACAGTGTACATTAGCAAAGGTAGGTTCCTGTTTACACGTGTAATTATCGAATACCATACAATTTGCATAAAGCTACAGCGTACGGTTGGTTTTTCTAGCCTTTTGATTAAAATTGACAACGTTTGCATTATCTTTGCCTAAGAAAATATGTAATTTGTAGCTGTATACAGCGAAATACAACAGAGAAAATTGTAACTGTGCAGTACACGAGCGGCTCCCGATTGGTCTGGGAAATCGAAGAGCAAACTTGAGCTAGTAGCGTGTATAACAAAATTTATAATTTTCATTTTAGCGCATATTTCAAGCTCTTCGCAAGATCAGAATCAAAAGATCATCTGTTTACATTACAAGGGAGGGTTTTTTAAGCGATAGATAGGGTTTAACAGGCACGATCAATTTTTAAAGAATTTTCTTTTCAAATATTCACCGAATTTTGTTTTGAAGTTTTAGCGGCCAAGTGGCTGAACCACTGCGCATTCATGCAATCATATTTCTGTTCCGTTGCATTTGCCCAACTATTTTATTCAACAATCTAACTTAGCTATAAACAAACTATGTTTAGTTAAAATGGCTTAGTCTAAATCGATGTGGCATGGGTGATATTGGCCTTCCAATTGCTACCAAATTTGTGTACCGTTTAAATACCGAAAAAGTGCTGTGAGAAGTTATAGCCGTTCGTAGCTCAGGCTTAACCATTTTCAGATAAGAGTAGGTAAATGAAAGGAGGAAGGATAGTTCTTTGCAACTGTATGAGTCACGATTAAGTTATTTTAATGATAAGGCTAGAATTAATTACTGTAAATCTCCTTCAGTTCACCAACATGGCGGCCGCTCGAGGCCTCGTCAAAACTGTCATTCCTGTATCTTTGAAACCAACGAGAATTCGAACCTTAGAATATGCATTCAGTATTTAGGACACCATTCTAAGACTACATGCCAAAAATCAGCCAAATCGATGAGGTACCGTGTCAGGCCGAAGTTCGAATTTTACAGAAAATCGCTATTAATAAACAAATGAGCATCATACCCTTGTAGATTATGAAATATAACTGGAAGAATCATTGGTTTGCGACATTGGAGATTGCAACTGTTATGAGCAGCTCCACGGTATTTTCCAGTAAAATGACAATGATCTCTAACTTTATCAGTCAGTAATTCTTTTTTACAAATATGACAAGTTTCCGCTTTATCAAAGGATATTTGTTCTTGTTTTGTTAATTTAAGAGGTATTGGGCGCCTATAAAAATCATTATATATCTTATTAGTTACTTTTGCAAGTTTATTAACAAATATTTTAGAAACATCATCACTGTCTTTGGTTTTTGTGTAAATAATTGGTTCAAATTTTATACCAGGAACTATTCCTTTGATATAAAAACAAAATCCTGATGGTTCATGCTTTTGGTAATTGTAATTATAAGAATACTCTGGATTAGGACTGCAGGTATTTATTGGTTTGGTAAAACATTCAAAATCTGCATAAACTACAAAAGGAATTGGAAGTTGTTTGTGATAATTTTTAAAACCTAACATTGTGTTTTGTGGTGGCATTTTCACAGAAACTGTTTCATTATTTGAACAATATAAGATATGTTTTTGTAATAATTCATACTTAGTGTAGTGTGTAAAACACTTCTTACAAATAAATATTGTACCATTCTTACTTGAAGTTTTTTGCGTCTTAACCAAACGAGTAAAGTTTTTAATTAGTGAATAATGTGAAACACCATCTTCTTCATAGAAAAACAAATCAATAGTATTTAAACAGTCTTTTTCCGCCATCCTCAAAGGATAAAACTTTTTGTTATCATTAACTGAAAAAACATTAATTCCTGGAATAGTAGGATTAAGTTTTTCAAATTTGGAAATATGACTTAATTTCATAGGAAACGTAATTCCTTTAGTGTTAAGAGAATTTTCATACTTCTTTAAATCTGTTATACGGTTGTCTTTTTCATCTACTGGATAAAGATATCTAAGTATACACCAAAGAAAGCATTTCTCATCTTTGTTTTGAATATTAACTATTGCTCTTTTATTTGATATCCAATCTGGAAGAGGAAGATAAGATGACCCCTTCGTTGGATTAAAATCAACAGTATGAATTTCAAGTTGAACCACTTCATTAAAATACCATCCACTTCCATTTTTTTGATATACCTCTAAATCTTCAATAATTTTCTTAACACATTTATCAATTAATTTCTCTACATCTGTTGATTTAAGATTAATATGTGTTCCTGAATTAAAGTATGCCTTATCTTGTTTTAATCCAACAACTCCCTTATCTTTACTAAGTATTTGTTGTTCCATTAAACATACCAAAACCATACTAAATTTAATATTTCGATGATATGTAAAAAAATCTTTTAAAGTTGCATAAACTTTATTAAAATATTCAATTGGACTAAGACCAGGATCTCCTTCAATAATATACTTATTAACAAAGTTTTCAAAAGCTGATTTTTCTTTTACAAGTCCTTGATGATATTCCTTAATAGCTCTCTCAAGAGCTTCACGAAAATAAGGAGGAGTATATGCAGGGAATTCTTTATTTTCTATACATTCCTGAAAATATTCTTCAAATGTTTTTATTTTTTTGGGTTTGGATTTCTTTTTTCTTTCTTTCACTATATCAATACCTTGTTTTATTTTTTCACTTAGTTTATCTATTTTTCTAATATCATGAATTAATTTTTGTTTCTCATTTAATTCTTTATAATCATCCTTGATTCTTTTTTTCTTTTCTTCTAACATATGTTTTAATTCTGCCAAAGATAAATTTTGATATTGCTTATCAGTTATAAAGGGTTGAGAACCCTGAAAACCATCATTTGATTGGTTAGACATTACGTCTTATAATCTTATTATTAGATTATAAGACTTTAAGCTATAATTAATCACTATCACTATCACTAATCACATAATCATCATCACTATCACTATCTAAATCTATAATATCACTTTTAAAATCACTAAAACTCAATTCTTCTTTTTTTATTTTATCATTAAATTTACTAAAACTTTCAAAAAACTCTTTTAAACCTGGATAATCATTTTCATTCTTTTCCTGATCAAACTCATAACTATCTGGATCGTAAAATAAATCCATATAATCATCTAATTGTAATTCTATAGACTCAATAAATCTAACATCACTCTCTTTGAAATATAACTCACTAATATCATCAAGATATTCTAATTCTTGAGCTTTCAAAAATTTATTAAAATAATACATAACTTTTTTAGCGTGGGGTTTATTAAATATTTCCCCTTCTTGATCTAGTATCTTTACAAATTTTTCACATGTCTTATCAATCCCTCTTATAAAAAGATATTCATTCCTGTATCCCCTTACATAATCTGGGATTTCATTATTTTTTTTTAATGCATTTCTGGTAATTCGAAGTATGTCCTGGGATAGCCATTTCACTAACTACTGATGAACAGCTAGGCGAAGCAAGTCAGTTCTCTTTTAAATTCTTCTAGTCTGGGTTATGTTCGTATGCTGCAAGGATTGACCCTTTACACTTTCCACCAGGGACTACCTTATTGGAATTCTGCGGAAGGGCTGTTTCGTTATTCCATGGTGTGTTGTTAGTGTAATACCTGCAACAATAATATATAAGAAACATAAAAATTAATAAAACACATATATTCATTACAAAAGACTCCAGCTGGGGTAAGTGGCATTTAGGTTCATTTTACATGGAAGAGGGATCCTCCGGCTTTATCTTAAGGGAAAAGTTTACTTGTTTAAGTTTACCGTATCTCACCGCTAAAACTTTCCAATTAGGTATCATATATGAAAAACAGGGTGCACATCTAAAATAGGTTTGAAACTCCTTGCCTTGGTGACCTTTGGAATCTCAGTCTTTTCTCTTTGGTCCAAGTTTAGAGCCAGTGTACTACTGTCAGTGTCCGCGAAAAGCCCTGTAGTTACGGTCAAGACGCCATACACAGCCGACAATTTGTAGTTTTTAGTGTTTTTTTAGTGTAATAGTAGTAGTCAATTTTTCCCTTTTTTTTCCTTTTTCCTTTTTTTGATTTTTAGGACTTTAAGACTTTTGATTTTTTCGATTCTTAGGTTTTTTAACATTTTTTTAGTGTATAGATTATAATATATTTGACACTGTAAAGCGCATTTGGGGGTTAGGAAAATGCGCTATAGAAATATCATTATTATTATTATTATTATTATTATTATTAAAAGCTGACTTCAGGTGTAGTCAATAATGTGGCTTTCAAGGGTAAATACTGCTTTTTATTTAGTACTTGAAATTACAAATCTACCCAAGTTGATACTGAAAACTGCAATACAAAAAAACCTGGCAGATTTCCTATGGCCCTAATTATCAGAAAGCACGAATTACCTTCACTTTTCTTCACCAAAGCGAAATGACACGTCATCCCCAATCAGCATGAAAGGTGCCCATTGCCTCACCTCAGAGAAACCGTTATTTCGCATCCACTTCATGGCCCGGTGAAGACATTCACTTGCACTTTCTCCTTGGACAAGATTTTCGTAGAATCGTCTCATAAACTGTTCTGTTGCATCGTCTTGTAAGTCCCACAATGCCACCAACACTGAGCGTGCACCCGATCCTAAGAATGCTCGAGCGATTCCAACAACGCCTTCTGTTTTGATCTGTCCACATGCGGTATGACAACAGCTAAGGACCACCAGTTTGGCTGACAGTTTAACTTGTGAAATGTCGGTCATTGTCATTAAGTAGTCTGCTTCATGTGGAGGACGCATTGCAGAGTCAGGTGGGGTAAGAGCAATTTCTCCTCTTTCGGCATCACCATGAGCAGCGAAATGTATGAGACTCACTGAGGGTATTCTCTGAAGAACTGCTTGCCTTGTTGCTTGCTCTCCTATTAAAAGGTGAGATCCAGGTAGTAGTCTTGCAATCATCTCTGCTTCCGCCTTCGCGCCAGGCAATGGACAGAGATACCTTAACTTTCCCTTGAAATACACATCCGTCACTCTTGGCTCACCCACAATCAATGCACCAGTTTCGCTGTGAAAGTCCGCTGGACTGTCCAGAATGAGCTTGAGAGTCGTCAAAGAAGGAACAATGCGTATCCTGAGTGAATCTGATAAAAAGTTGTTACTTTCATCATGTAATGCTGCAAACGGAACTTTGAAGAAGCAGCGATCAGGAACAACAATAATTTCAGATCCCTCTAGTACGTCACTTACGGGATCAATCAACATGTTGTAAATCTGGAAAAGTGTTGGCGGTTCAGGGTCTGTGTGTACTTCGTCCTCATCTAAAGAAAGACGCAAGGATGAGAGACTATCTTCCAGATTTGATTCGTTTGTAAGTTGGTTGGTGTAAGAGGAGAAGAGTGATCGGTCTTCGCATTGCTCTTGAGGTAAAACGTGAAAATTTCTTAGTAAGCTTTCGTCTCCAAAAAGGTCATCCACAGAGATTTTGCCGTCCTTGCTAACATAGCTTTCACAAAGTTTCGTTCTTCGGCAAGCCACCAGTTTGCTTTGTTTCAAAACCCACAAAAATATGTTGTCAGAGTAGTAGGAGATGAATAGGCAAGTGCTGTTGCCATTTTTCGTCGTTACTTCCTCAATGCCAACAAACGATTGTGTGGCGATGGATATTTCTTTTTCAATAAAGTAACGGTTTGACATTAGTTCTGCAAGAGCTTTGGCCCGTCCAAGTTCAGCAACGTGTAAAGCTTCATAGGGTTTCCCATAAGAAAAACTCAATGAACTAAACATCCGATAGGGTTCCGCGTGGATGTCGAAAAATGATATCTTGCGACCATCTTTGCTTCCTAGAGAGCTATGCATTTTATCGAAAATTTGAATACTTCTATGGAGAATCAATAAGGCTTCAGAAATGTTTCCTCTTGAGTTTAAAACACACAGAAATAGGGAAAGTAAAGAGTGATATTGCAAATTGATGTTTACAGTCCTCCTGCTAATTTCAAGAGAATTCTGACAATATTTTTGAGCCGTCACCTCTTCACCTAGGCTCAAGTGGCATGTTTCTTCTCTGTCTCTGTCGACAATGGCAAGCGCTTTATGAAGATATTCTTCACCCTTGGCATATTCTCCGAAACGCCGAAATACCGCTCCTAGGTTTGCGTAGCATGTCGCTTCTCCGTCTCTGTCGCCAATGTCTGTCTTGATGGTAAGTGCTTTATGAAGATATTCTTCAGCCTTGGCATATTCTCCGACAGACCGAAAAAACTCTCCTAGGTTTAAGTAGCATGTCGCTTCTCCGTCTCTGTTGCCAATGTCTGTGTTGATGGTAAGTGCTTTATGAAGATATTCTTCAGCCTTGGCATATTCTCCGACAGACTCAAATAACTCTCCTAGGTTTCCGTAGCATGTCGCTTCTCCGTCTCTGTCGCCAATGTCTGTCTTGATGGTAAGTGCTTTATGAAGATATTCTTCAGCCTTGGCATATTCTCCGACAGACTGAAATAACTCTCCTAGGTTTCCGTAGCATGTCGCTTCTCCGTCTCTGTTGCCAATGTCTGTCTTGATGGTAAGTGCTTTATGAAGATATTCTTCAGCCTTGGCATATTCTCCGACACGCCGAAATACCGCTCCTAGGTTTCCGTAGCATGTCGCTTCTCCGTCTCTGTCGCCAATGTCTGTGTTGATGTTAAGTGCTTTATGAAGATATTCTTCAGCCTTGGCATATTTTCCGACAGACCGAAATAACTCTCCTAGGTTTCCGTAGCATGTCGCTTCTCCGTCTCTGTTGCCAATGTCTGTGTTGATGGTAAGTGCTTTATGAAGATATTCTTCAGCCTTGGCATATTCTCTGACACGCTGAAATACCGCTCCTAGGTTTCCGTAGCATGTCGCTTCTCCGTCTCTGTCGCCAATGTCTGTGTTGATGTTAAGTGCTTTATGAAGATATTCTTCAGCCTTGGCATATTTTCCGACAGACCAAAATAACTCTCCTAGGTTTCCGTACCATGCCGCTTCTCCGTCTCTGTTGCCAATGTCTGTGTTGATGGTAAGTGCTTTATGAAGATATTCTTCAGCCTTGGCATATTCTCCGACACGCTGAAATACCGCTCCTAGGTTTCCGTAGCATGTCGCTTCTCCGTCTCTGTCGCCAATGTCTGTCCTGATGGTAAGTGCTTTATGAAGATATTCTTCAGCCTTGGCATATTCTCCGACAGACTGAAATAACTTTCCTAGGTGTCCGTAGCATGTCGCTTCTCCGTCTCTGTTGCCAATGTCTGTGTTGATGGTAAGTGCTTTATGAAGATATTCTTCAGCCTTGGCATATTCTCCGACACGCCGAAATACCGCTCCTAGGTTTCCGTAGCATGTCGCTTCTCCGTCTCTGTCGCCAATGTCTGTGTTGATGTTAAGTGCTTTATGAAGATATTCTTCAGCCTTGGCATATTCTCCGACAGACCGAAAAAACTCTCCTAGGTTTAAGTAGCATGTCGCTTCTCCGTCTCTGTTGCCAATGTCTGTCTTGATGGTAAGTGCTTTATGAAGATATTCTTCACCCTTGGCATATTCTCCGACACGCTGAAATACCGCTCCTAGGTTTCCGTAGCATGTCGCTTCTCCGTCTCTGTCGCCAATGTCTGTCTTGATGGTAAGTGCTTTATGAAGATATTCTTCAGCCTTGGCATATTCTCCGACAGACAGAAATAACTCTCCTAGGTGTCCGTAGCATGTCGCTTCTCCGTCTCTGTTGCCAATGTCTGTCTTGATGGTAAGTGCTTTATGAAGATATTCTTCACCCTTGCCATATTCTCCGACACGCCAAAATACCGCTCCTAGGTTTCTGTAGCATGTCGCTTCTCCGTCTCTGTCGCCAATGTCTGTCTTGATGGTAAGTGCTTTATGAAGATATTCTTCAGCCTTGGCATATTCTCCGACAGACTGAAATAACTTTCCTAGGTGTCCGTAGCATGTCGCTTCTCCGTCTCTGTCGCCAATGTCTGTCTTGATGGTAAGTGCTTTATGAAGATATTCTTCAGCCTTGGCATATTCTCTGACAGACTGAAATACCGCTCCTAGGTTTGCGTAGCATGTCGCTTCTCCGTCTCTGTCGCCAATGTCTGTCTTCATGATAAGTGCTTTATGAAGATATTCTTCAGCCTTGGCATATTCTCCGACAGACAGAAATAACTCTCCTAGGTTTGCGTAGCATGTCGCTTCTCCGTCTCTGTCGCCAATGTCTGTCTTCATGGTAAGTGCTTTATGAAGATATTCTTCAGCCTTGGCATATTCTCCGACACGCCGAAATACCGCTCCTAGGTGTCCGTAGCATGTCGCTTCTCCGTCTCTGTCGCTTATGGCTGTCTTGATGGTAAGTGCTTTATGAAGATATTCTTCAGCCTTGGCATATTCTCCGTCAGACTGAAATAACTTTCCTAGGTGTGCGTAGCATGTCGCTTCTCCGTCTCTGTTGCCAATGTCTGTGTTGATGGTAAGTGCTTTATGAAGATATTCTTCAGCCTTGGCATATTCTCCGACAGACTGAAATAACTTTCCTAGGTGTCCGTAGCATGTCGCTTCTCCGTCTCTGTCGCCAATGTCTGTCTTGATGGTAAGTGCTTTATGAAGATATTCTTCAGCCTTGGCATATTCTCCGACAGACTGAAATAACTTTCCTAGGTGTCCGTAGCATGTCGCTTCTCCGTCTCTGTCGCCAATGTCTGTCTTCATGGTAAGTGCTTTATGAAGATATTCTTCAGCCTTGGCATATTCTCCGACAGACTCAAATAACTCTCCTAGGTTTGCGTAGCATGTCGCTTCTCCGTCTCTGTCGCCAATGTCTGTCTTCATGGTAAGTGCTTTATGAAGATATTCTTCAGCCTTGGCATATTCTCCGACACGCCGAAATACCGCTCCTAGGTTTCCGTAGCATGTCGCTTCTCCGTCTCTGTCGCTTATGGCTGTCTTGATGGTAAGTGCTTTATGAAGATATTCTTCAGCCTTGGCATATTCTCCGACAGACTGAAATAACTTTCCTAGGTGTGCGTAGCATGTCGCTTCTCCGTCTCTGTCGCTTATGGCTGTCTTGATGGTAAGTGCTTTATGAAGATATTCTTCAGCCTTGGCATATTCTCCGACAGACTGAAATAACTTTCCTAGGTGTGCGTAGCATGTCGCTTCTCCGTCTCTGTTGCCAATGTCTGTGTTGATGGTAAGTGCTTTATGAAGATATTCTTCAGCCTTGGTATATTCTCTGACAGACTGAAAGACAGCTCCCAGGGCTATGTAGCTTGACGCTTCTCCGTCTCTGTTGCCAATGTCTGTGTTGATTTTAAGTGCTTTATGAAGATATTCTTCAACCTTGGCATATTCTCTGACAGACTGAAAGACAGCTCCCAGGGCTTTGTAGCATGACGCTTCTCCGTCTTTGTCGTTGATTTCTTTTTTGACACCGAGTGCTTTTTTGAGGAATGCTTCTGCTTCCTTGTATTTACATTTTCGGTGGTACATTGTTGCTAGCAGTAAGGCTGTCTGACCTTCTTCTTTTTTTCTCTTACAATCACGAAGTAGGACTAAAAGCTTTTTGCCAGATTCTATAGCTGGTGAAAGATTCTTAATAGCAGCATACCCATAAAACATCCTTTTGTACAGGGCTATACTCAATTTTGTGGCAAAGTCATTTTCTATCTCTAAGGCTTTGTTGCTTAGGAGTATTACGCACTCGTTCCACAGCATGATAGCCTGGACAACTCGTTCAGTTTCCCAAAGGAAATCTCCCGCAATTATGCCGGGTAATATCTTTTTTAGAACCTTGTCCATAATGGTTTTCTCTGAAAGATAGGTAAATACAAGGCTAGCAATATTAGCAAATTGTTCTACGGAGGTAGAGTTATAAACACTATATCTTTAAAATTAAAAAAGCTAGTCACAAACGCTATAATTGATATCCCCTTGGTTAAGTAATAGCTAGGAAAAAGAAATTTTCCCTCAAAATAAATATTTTTTTCTATTACATGAACAAATCTGTGATCGGGTCAGGTAACTTCATGTAAAAGTGCAAAAAGTGTGAAAGCGACCTGGGTTTGGAAAATAAAGCTGGATTTGCACTTAAAAGCAGTTCGGTTTCGATGTATTAAAATGATATTTGAATGTTTAAAAATACATATGTATGTCTATAGTTCGTGTCTGCAGTCTTGTATTTCCAAAAAAAGACACAACAACAAAAGTTTTTAGGTTTCATTGAATTTTCAAAAAATTAAAAACCACGTGGTTTTTCCGGTGAAATTTTGAGCTAGGAACAACTTATCTAGAAGAAAGTACTTCTAAACAGTTTTATCCCATACAAAATTGTTTTAACGAAAGGGAGACAGAGATGGGTTAGGACATATACATACATACATTTTATTGAATAAATACTGAGGTTCTGAGGTTCTTCAGTGATCAATATATACTGGGATTACAGGCGATAATAAATTAATACTATAAAAAAAAACCATTCGTAGAACGCAAATTATTATCCTTGGGAATATATTACAATGCTCCTAAAATTAAGTCTAAACAAGAAGGAACTTTATTTGCTTTGGAAAGAAAATTATTAACTCCAAAGCAGGAGGCAAAGCTAATCAAAGAACGAAAACCGTGCAAATTGAAGTGTCAAGGATTTTACCATTTTGGAAGAATCAGCTTCAGTTGAAACCCTGTTTTGACAGCTAAACACTTCAGAAAACACTTGTTGTTTTATTATATCTTGGACGAAGACCACATTTGAGCGTCGCTTAAGGGTCCTCGTATAGAGTTTTTTTTGCAACTGTTGGACATAAGTTGGCTTCTTGTATCCCTTCCTCGTCGCCAGATCATGATTTTAGTACTTTTTTAGATCCGCCAATACAAAGTTCTTTCTACTTTGACCCTTTTGTCCCTGCAGAAGTCGAAGATGAAATCAAAGTGCTGCCAAATAACAAAGCCTATGGACTCTATTCATGCCCAGTCAGTATTTTGAAATTGTCCAGCCATATTATCTCTCAGCCCTTAGCTCAAATCTTTAATGTTTCAGTATCCTCAGGCTCTTTCCCAGCTTAACTTAAAGCCGCCAAAGTAGTTCCAGTTTTTAAATCAGGAGATGAATCTAAACCTGGAAACTATCGACCAATTTCTTTGTTATCAATTTTCAACCGAATATTTGAAAAGCTGGTTTATAAAAGACTTATTAAGTTTGTTAATAAACATAATATATTATATTCATCACAATATGGATTCCGCAGTAGGCATAGTACACAGCACGCAACTCTTGAAATCCTAAATGACATTCTTTCTAATTTTCATAAAGGCCAATTCACTTTTTGTTTATTTATTGACTTGAAAAAGGCTTTCGACACGGTTAATTATGATATTCTTCTCTCAAAACTCAAAAATTATGGCTTCAGAGGAGTGGTGAATGATTGGTTTAAGTCGTACTTAATTGGTCGTAAACAGTATACGACTGTAAATGGTTATATTTGGGATTCTCATCTAACCCTTTGTGGAGTACCACAAGGTTCCGTTTTGGGACCCTTGCTTTTTCTCTTGTATATTAATGATCTATATAAATCCTCAAATAAGCTTCAATTTTACTTGTTCGCCGATGATACTAGTTTAACTTATGCAAACGGAGATCTTAAAAAACTTGAAACTGAGATAAACTTTTCAAAGTATGCTCGTGGCTAGTTGTCAATAAATTAACCTTGAATATCGAAAAAACTAACTATATCATCTTTCGTCCACGCCAAAAGACTATTCCTTTTCATCCTAATATCAAAATAATTAATAATAATTCAAATACCAGTCAACCGTTAGAAATGAAAAATCATATTAGATATCTTGGTATACTCATTGATTCGAACCGTTCATGGAAATTTCACATAGATTACGTTTGTCAAAAAGTCAGTAAAACAATCGGAATTATCGCCAAGCTCAGACATTTTGTTCCCCGTCATGTACTTCTCACCTTATACCGCTCTTTAATTTTGCCTTATATCAGTTATGGTATCTGTGCGTGGGGTCATGCTGCTGAAACGCATCTTCATAAACTACTGGTTCTCCAGAAGAGAGCCCTTAGGCTAATGTTCTTCGCTGAACCAAGAACTCATGCAGTTCCGTTGTTTTTAGAAACAAAACAGTTGCCGATATCATTCTTGCTATTTGAGCAAATGAGCCTTTTAATGTACGACGTCCATAATAATCGCGCTCCTGATAACATTAAGAATATGTTCACGAAACTGTCTTCTGTCCACAGTTACCGGACTAGATCTGTTACTAATGAAAATTACGATGTTGAACAAGTTAGAACTGAAAATATGAAGCGAGCCTTCTCTATTTCCGGTGCCTTAATTTGGAACAGTATTCCACTTTCTATGAAAACACTTTAAAAAAATCAATTCAAAAGCAAACTTAAGAGAAAACTTTTTGAAATACTGGAAAAAGAGGACGACTATATTAGAGTTTCTGATATTACAGGGAAATTCTCAAAATCGTAACATGGTGTGCTTCCGTATGAAGTACAGTCTGCCTTCCTGTCTCATTCTGGCTATAAAACACACGACAAACTAGATTGCTTCTAGGATTGTTCGTTTAACATATATATATATATATATATATATATATATATATATATATATATATTTATACAATTTTCCTTTTTCTCTTGTACCCGCCTCGAATAGCCTTCGCTAATTGCGGGCACAAGCTTTGTAAGCTATATTTAATTTGAAATAAACTTGTTGTTGTTAAGACTGCGTTTAAAATTCCAGACGTATTTAATTGCTTGACGAGCTTCCAACGACTGACTACACTGATTCTGTTCTTAGTAAACATCTTACATTGTAGAAGTACGTTGCGCCGGTAAACTGTTACGCACAGAAACGAAACTTGTTTGTGTGTGATTTTTTACAAAATCGCTTACTTAAGGTGAAATGTAATATAAAAACCAGCTCCTTTTCTTGTCACTACAGGTAACCTCTAGCTATTCCCAAGGACGCTTTTAAGCTTAAATTTTCCTTTATTCCACAGTAACTATATTATAATGATCGTAGTTATTTGGGAGAGCTCATTCTGAAAGTCGTTTATAATGATGTCTCAGCTCGAAGTCAGTTGCAAGTCGCGTTGTAAAAGGAAAATATTCTTCTTGAACCACCCATTCAAATAGTTCTAAGCAAAGACGGTCGCCTTAATTGAAGGCCATCGGGTTGTGAAAAACTCGTCGAAAACTAATTGCAAAGTTGCTGAAGTGATATGACTATGCCTAAGCTTAATATATGGCTCTGGTTCGCTCGAAAAGTGAAAAAGAAACGTAGGAGAAATTTGTGCCGAAAAAGGTCAGCTAGAAAGTGGCTCCCAAACAAATGAATGTTAACGGTAAGCAATGCTTATGGCCATTTGCGGCGAAGTTTCGGCCAAGCTGTCCTAATTGATTGCTAGACTGGACAAGCTATTAGTCGAGACCTATTAGGCGCGGAAACCGCGCTGTGACGCAGGATTAAATACCCAACAACTTTTTTTGGGTTGTTTGGGTCTTTCTTGCCTAGACCACCGCGATAGATGTGGTTAACTAAACAAAACATGGATGAGTTTTCAGTTCCTCGGTATAAATTCGTTGGAATGCCGGAAATAACAAACATGGTCGAGAAGTTGGAATGTATGTTAATCAATCTTACCAGTTCACAGAAAGGGAAGATTTGTCTAGGAATGGAGGCACAATTTATTGAACTTAATTATAAACCCAGTAATTTATTGATAGGTGTGATTTAGAGACCTCGAAACGATAACTATAATCTATATTATAACCTACAACGTTACTGAAATAAATTCAACACAGTAAAATCTGCCGCAAAGAAAGCCTACTACTATGTGAAATTTGATGAATCTAAGAGTAACCTCAAACACGCTTTGAAGGTATTAACAGGAATAGATACAAAGAGTGTATATCTGACAAATTCAATGAATGTATGTCGAAGAAAACGTAATAGCAGACCCTAATGAAATAGCAACTAAATTTAATGTATATTTTGTTAATATCCGACTACATTTAGCGCAAAAATACCGGCTAATTCTCAAACGTAATCCTATTTGAAGGAAAGAGAAATATTAATTCAGTATTCTTAGATCCAGTTAAAGACAAGGACCGCGGAGGGGGGGGGGGGGGGGGGGGGTTGGTAGGGCCGCGGTCCTACCACTTTTTTGCGCCCCTGCCCCCACTTTTTGCGCTAAAAAGAAAAATAATTAAAATAAAAAAAAGACTTGAAGCAAGTTTTTTCCGTCTATATTCCGCCATATTCTCTGTATTTTCTTCAATTTCCAACGCCAGGCATTTTGTGGAGCTCCTGTACTTTTCGCGGTAATTGTGCCCTGGGGCCGACTTGCCCCTTGATCAAACGCCATGCCTAGGCCACCTCTTCGCTTCGTTCGGCAGCGTGTTTTGTACTTCCAGCTCCGGCAGAGTTTTTTTTATCAGTTTTATCAGACGAAATGAAGAAAATTACTAGCTTTTTCAAGCCAAACGAAGGTGAGTAGTTGTTTTGAGTTGATACTAGTAAAAGTTTCATATTTTGTCTTTCTCCTTTCGAATCAATGAAATATTCGATGGCAAGAAGAATTACATTACTTGAACAGTGAACGGCCATAGTTAGAAATTTTTCAGATCACTTCAATGTAGTATTTTCTATACTAAAATTGTAATCGCGTCTTTCTTGCATTGAATCTGAACTGACCGTGTATGTTGGTCGTTTATTAAAGTTATCTGGGACTTCGTTCAAAGTCTGTACGCTCTGCAGAAAAGACGACAACTACTTGCAGTGGAAATGGTGAGTTTGAGTTTGACCAGTAAACATTTCAATATATTGTTAAAAGTTTTATTCCTTTTTTCAATTTTCAATATGAAAACATTATTTTCAATTGTCAGCCCTCCCACTTTTCACCTTACTCCGCGGTCCCTGAAAGAAGGTGAAGTAGACAAAGGAATAACACAATTAAATGCGAATAAGTCAAATGGTTATCATGATATTACTTCAAAAGTAGTCAGGAACACAGCCAGCTACATTGTAAAACCACTAACACACATCTTCAATTTGTCTTTTATTACAGGAATAATTCCTGATGCGCTTAAGATTCATAGCATTAATTACCAGACCATTATATAAGGCAAATGATAGTGAAAGACTTCAAACCTTAGACCAATCTCATCTCAGTGTTATCATGTTTTTCAAAAATACTCGAAAAAGTAATGTGCAAAAGAATAGTTAAGTTTTTAGACAAACATGACATCTTATTCAAAAACCAATATGGATTTAAGGCTGAACAGGCAATACTAGAACTTACAGACAAAATATCATTAGAAATTGAATGAAATTAATATATTATTGGGATATTTTTGGACCTTTCCAAAGCATTCGATACTGTTAATCATGAGATATTACTGCATAAACTTGAAAATTATGAGGTTAGATGAACTGTATTGGAACGTTTCAAAAATTATGTTCTGAATAGGAAGCAAACAGTAAACTATAAGTCCGTCGAGTCGGATGTTTCAATTATTACATGTGGCGTACAGCAGGGATTGGTTCATGGTCCCTTGTTTTTTTATCTTTGTAAATGACATTTCAGAAAGCTCAAAACTCCTATCATTTCTACTTTTTGCAGACGACACAAATTTATTTTACAGTGACAGAAATCCGGAATTATTAAATCAGATTGCAAATCAGGAGTCTTGTAAAGTTGCCGATTGGCTAAGAGCTGACAAAAGTTCTTTAAATATAGATGGTTTTCACTGTGACGTCATCAAATTGTAAAGTCAAAATAGCAAGATTTTACGAATTCTTATTTACACTAGGTTGAAGATAAACAAAAAATAAATCTTTGTACAAGTTTCTAACCTGAGATCAGGCCCAATTTTAGCGGTTCTCATACATTCTCTCTAACGGCTACCGCTAAAATTTCTGTTTTCGTTTCGCCTTGCCCGCCGGAATGTTATTACAAAGCGAAACGAAAATTGAGCCTGATCTCAGGTTAACAAGTTTCCAGTCTCGAAGCATGTTTCATTTCCAAAATACAGCAATTTGAACTTCCGAGTTTTCACAGTGCGTGACACCAAAATAGGAATGCTGTCTCGTTGAAAAAAGTCTCTCCTCTTGATTTTCAGTAGGATAGCCATTTCAAGTATTAGAAGATATGTTTATGCGCACGTATGCTAGTTTTCGAGTGAAAAGAAAGAGCTTTTTTTTATAAAAAAGTGGACTTCAGATGTTTTTGTTGATTTCCGGCGGCCTTATTGGTGCACCAAAACGGTACACCAATATGACGTCTTCAAAGGTGCGTGAAACGTTTCGGTAAATAACTCAGAAACTGTGGGCCACAAAGACCTGAGACTTGGACAAATTGTTTATTTATTAGTCTTTTATAACATTTCGTTTTCTTGGCTTCTTCCACTGCACGGTTTCCAATTTATTTTTTTGTTGCGTGACAGTGAAAACGATGTATTAGCAAAACTCACTTTGTTATTTTTTAAAACTAAAAACAAAAAGAAACCCAGTAACTTTGAAATTGAAATCAATAAGGAAACCGTTGAACAAGTCAACAGTACAAGGTTTTTGGGATTAATAATAGACAAAGAACTATTTTTGAAACAACAAATTAAGGAAGTGGAAACAAAAATATCGAAAATGTCAGGTATAGTCAGTGACAAGATCAAGGCATTATATATCTTTAAGGACATTGTATACCATATATAACACGTTAATCTATCCATACTTGACATATTGTAACAGCATTTAAGCAAGTAGAAAAATTACACAAAAGCTACAAAAGAGCAAATTATGATGAGTTTTTAATTAAGCATAGAGGAGTAAAGATATGGAACAGCATGCCTACAAAAATAAAGGAAATTAAACCGAAGTATTTTTTTGAGAAAAATAATAATCAATTTGCTCAAAAACGGTATGATTCAGACCTGGAAAACTGTGAGGATAGTAAGAGCTGTTTAAAATAATTAGCAATATTTGATCTATATTGCTACGTTATTGAATTTAATCAAGCCACCGTCATTGATGTAATTTAAGACTTTATTGTAATAAGGGGGAGATCTCCTTAGAAAAGCTGTAAAAAGCTTGCAGAGATCGTCCTGCTACTAGACATGTTTTATAATCTTATACTACTGTAAGAAAGAAATGAGTGGAGAAATAACAAAAATGGATATACCCTCCAAACCCCCAAAGAGAGATGGGGGAGTTAGTGATCGAGTTATACCCCGGCTCATCTGTTTTAATTAATGGCCTCCAATTTGTAGCGCAGTGCATGGTCTAAGTAACGTAAGCTCATATCCAGTCGATTTTCGATCACCATGTAGCTTGATATAATCATTAGGCAAACCGCAATGCAAGGCAAATGAAGCACCCCCTCCCCTGAAGGAATGTCCAGAGAAACGCGAGCTATCGTAACCGCATCGATTCAGTGCTCTTTTCAGTTTAGTTTTGAATGTGGCATATATCAGTGTTTTAAGGACACCGTCCTCTAGTTATGTAAAAGCGGGTTCTAAAGAATATTTGTTACTTTGATAAATACCAGCAAGCTTGAAAGCGCGTATTGCATTTAAGCCTGATAAATAGGCTTATCACTGACAAAATCTTTCTGCAAGCACTTAAAGACGCTTCAGAACAACTCAAGCAAAGAGCTTTACTACGATGCTGAGGCGTGAGATGCCTTGATAGTGTGGCAGTAGCTTCTAGCCCCCTGTTTTCGTATAGAGTTACTATGTTTGCGTCTCTCGTGTTTTCTGGTACTTCCCCTGCCTCCAGCACAGGCAGAGAATTTGGTAGAGCTTGGTGAAGGCAACGCCTTTACAGCATTTCAGGATTTCTGCTCGAATACTATCCTGGCCGGCGCTTTCCCAGGTGGAAGTGAAACCAGGGCCTTTTTCAGATCCTCTTCAGTTGGTTCACTGTCTAGGTCCTCCACAACAGGTTTGCACTCTATGACGTCTTTGGCTTCCTCAGACACCATTTTCTCAGTCTCTGGTATACAGCTCAGAGTAATGTTCAATCCAGCGCTTCATCTGTTGCACTCGGTCCTGGATTATCCCGCCTGAAGCAGTTTTAAGGGACCTGTTTTGTCCTGAGAAGGACCAAGTGCCTGCTTGATTCCATCGTACATATACGGCCTTGATGATACTTGTCTTAACACCAGACTGAATACAAGCACAGAGGTCAAGCCAGTATTCATTTGCACAGCGTCTGGCGCATCGTTGCGCATTACTACGCGCAGACTGTAGAGCCCGTAGTTTTTTTCCCTCGGGTAGATCTTGTTTGCAGCCAACGCTTTCCTCTTTTCTTCTATTGCTGAAACCATTGTCTCTATATGCGCTTCAAACCAGTCTGCGGATTTGATTTTCTTCTTGCCGATGTTGGTCATGGCTGCACCATCCCTGAAGTAATCCCATCTTTCCTAATCGCTTCCTACAGAGAGGCTGGGGAGAAATTTCTCAAGCGTAGTTGCGATCTGAACTCCTCCACTTTCTGTGCATCGCTGGTCTTGCTAACGTCAATGCGTCAATGCCGTCATTTTGCGATAGATTTTAAGGCGCCGACCATTATTTTTTGGGAGGGGGGATGAAAAATCCGCGAAAAAACTGTTTGCAAACGCTAAAAAGCTGAAATGAATTGTTCGCAGACACGAGAAAAAGAAAATAAAAAGTTTGCAGACTAGTAGATAGTAAGGTCAGGTATAAATCATGATCCAGTTAGTTTGATTTGTGAAATAAACGTAAAATATATTTTCAGTGTATAAAAATATATACCAAACGGATTTGTCACCTGTATTGACATTATGAGTGTTAGCTGATTCATGGGAATAATATATTGAGCTCTCAAACAGTGGCCTTCTCCCCTTGTCCCCTCCCCCATCGTTCTCTGTTTCGACCACGGTTCAGCTGACGGTTCAGCTTTCGCGCGGCTGTAAGTCTTACTTTGCGAACCACAAAATAAAAACACACCTGCCCCGTCCAAAAAACCACCAGCTACGCAGGCTACAATGATGCAGTTAGAAAAATCACTTTGCAGGGACAACGACACAGAAACAAATTGTTTGTGTCCCCAAAAATTTCATCACCTCCTCCAAAAAATAATGGTGCGACGTCCCTTACTCTGCAGTTTCACATTACTGTACATCAGAGAATGGTCAGTGTCACAGATGGCTGTGAGGATTGTGTGGAAGCTTATCCTTGATCAATGGTATCAGTGATGGGATAGTTCGCCTTGTTAGGATGTAGTCGAGCTTATGTCAATATTTTGGGATAGGAAAATCAAATATCCACTGTTTCGATCCAATTATGGAATCATCCGAGTAAAAATGAAGCCAGAGAAGTCGATGTGTGTATCACCCGCTAATGCAATAATAGACTACTATTGTAACACTAACTACTAATGTAATAGAGATCAACCACTAATGTAACAAAAAGTTAACCACCAATGTAACCATGTAACCATTAATTCAACAAACTCAAAGAGAACAGCTGATTGGTTATTCGGGTGCTAAAACTTCCCCACAAGAGTTAACGTTTTGCAGCATTTTATGCTGTAAGAAAAACGTCCAGAGGTGTTTATCTGCCAATAGGCTGAGTTTTTCCGAGTTATTCGATGATATTTCGCTTGTGTTAAACGTGAGAAGATTATGCGTGGTTGTGGATAGTCTTATCAGTGCCGCGAAAGTGTGTGATTGTGCGATTTCCGCATGGTGTTGACAGGTATGTGATCGCGTGGTTGAACTGGGTTTTCGCCACAATATTCTGTGCCAGCCATAAAAAGGTTTCGCGGGAGTTTAGCTTAGATTATTGTACCTTGGAAAGCAACTCTCGACTCAGGAAAATTGGATATAGGTCTAGTTTCAGCTGGTTTCAGCGGGTTCTAATGGCATTGAACCATAGGCCGGTTTTTGCAGATAAGAATGTGATCATTTGTGTGCTATGTTTCATTCAGTTTGTTGTCTATTCCATGCCAAATCCTGTCGTTTATCGGACCGCGAAAAGAGTAGTGTTTTTCTAATGCATCAGTCAATTCCAGGCGACCAGCCCCCCCCCCCCCCCGGGCTGACCCTCGGGCATTAGCATTTCTTTTTTGCCTTGGATGGCAAATTCCCGGGTGGGGACTCTTGAGCTGTCAAATCCCCCTGGGTGGGGACCAAAAAAGAGGGCAAATGCCCCTTCCTCCGTCAACGCTGCAACATTGTTCATTGTTCATGTGCGTTTTTTTGTTTCAATTAACGTCTTCCTTTGTAATACTACTGTTCCAATAAGACTTCACGCCGTGACGACATCAGTTTATGGTTTGTTATAAAATTATTGACATTAAAATTATAAGTGCGCTGTTAAGTGAACTGTTATGAAAAAAACAGAATAGTCTTATGAATATAAAAGGATTTTCTTCAAATAATATGAACGGAAATTTAATTCAATAATAAAACCAAGAAAACGTTGATTCACGTCGATAGCTTCCGATTTCGCTATGTAATTCTGGCTTAATAAAGCAATGAAGAAAGGCATGCATAAAATCGAGAACATGCTTTTACAAACCTCTTCAATTTTTTTCCGTCTTTGACAGATGAGCCAATCTGGTTGTTTTTCCAGTAAAATCCTCTGTGTAGTTATATTCTGATAGGAAACCGCGTGAGTGTCAAAAGCTCGAGGTCGGTCCCGGGGTTGGCAAATGCCCGGCTCCCGAGCAGCGCAAAATTTGTAAATGCCCCGCAGTAGCCCGGGGGGGGGGGGGGGGGGCGGCTGGGCGCAGCTGGAATTGACTGATGCATTAGTTGTTATGTAAGCCTTAACCAAGCACTCTTTCGCTGCAGCTCACTCAACTTAAAAATTTATAGACTGAAATGAGACCGGTTTGAAACTTCACGAAGTTAGATTACTGAATAAATGTTCTAAAATTTGCGTCATTTTAAATTTGGAGTCTTTCGAATTCTTCTAGGGACCATTAACTTACTGCCCGGCGTCAGATAAAGGCTTTTAATCGGCCTTTGAATGAGTTTTATTGTTTTAAATTGCCAAGTAGTAGAATGAATTAATATTTTTGCTAACCTGGTTTTCAAAAATTCAGGTATATACAGTACTAACAAATCGTGTCTGTTCTGAATTACAACTTGTCTCTTTCATTCAGAATCAAAACGGTATACAATGAACCACTGGTTTTACATAGGGTACGCTATTGGACGTACTTAACAAAAACGAAAATATTATCAATGCAGGATACTGGGTACTTTCTGAAAATCACAAAAAATTAATTCCCAGCAAGAAAAATATCGGGCGCCATATGGGACAATATTGTCATTCAATTTATATTGGTTCTAATAAATATATATTCGTACCATTGCATGATATATTTATGCCTAATAAAACATATTCGTACCATTGTATAATATTATTTTTATGCCTATACAGCTTTAAAAATATATACGCCTATTGCGCCTGCTGATCAGCGGAGTAAATAGGGGGTGCGATGCAGAGGAATAAGAAAAATTACCACTTTCGTAAAACTTATTGCAGCTAAAATTTTCGGGAAAATAATAGTGAATCCCTTTTAATTTCAAAAAAACTCAAGTTGCCCTAGGATTACCGAACAGATAAATTTTTTTATCGCCTCTCAGAATACATTTCTAGAGATCTAAATTAAAAGTACTCTGGATTGCCTAAAAGTGTTTTCATTGCATTTAGGACGAAACCGTCGTTGGGTGCCCCTGTTATGTATTACAGTAAACACTTGCTAATAAGAACATACTTTTTTTGAAGTTTGGCAAAATAGGTTCTTGTATTTCGGGGTACTTCTTAGCAGTTTATGCTAGTATCTTGTTCCGCCCTGATTGAGCCACAGCAGGAGCTCCTGGCCACAGGGAGTCCGTACAATCTGTGTAAGAACAGAGTTATTGTTTTGTTTTTTTTTTTTAAGTAAATAATATTACGTTTCTCAGTGTAGCGATATATATTGAAATATAAGCACAGTTCCTGTGGTGTATTGTCCAGCAAGGAATAACGTAGGGGGAAAGCTTGAACTGCAGGCTGTCATCAACGCTAAATGCACTCAGTAGCGGAGGAAGATGAAGTAACTTAGAAAGCAAGAATCAGCAGGTCGCTCCCATTTTTTAAATCTAATTTTCGACTTTACTACTATTTCACCCAAATTCCGTTCATTCTTTCACGAATGCAACGTGATTTACCTAAGCAGTCGATAAAAATATCTTACCTTAAGCAGAAATTTGAAGATGGAAGATCGGGTCACCTTGTCTTATTAATCTAATTACCAAAACGTAAACATTTTGTGCATCTGAAAAAAAGAGAAAACAAAGCGTTAAGAGGGTGTAGGTGCTACGTGTCATGAAAGTCAACTTATCGGTAATATTGTGGAGGGAGTTATCTGAAATAAAAAAAGAAAACAAAACAAAAACAAAAAACAAAATCAAACAAAACAATAACAACAAACCAGAACTATTGTACGATTGTTCTAATGTATGGGAAGAAAGTTAAAGTAGCTAAAAATAACCCCTCCTAAAGATGAGGGAAGCACAGCTTACAATATACCCTAAATTATTGGTAAATATAACCTAAAATATACATCTAGAGTAGTTACTAAGGGTTAATGGACTTCTTTATTTGGAACAGCTAAGGATAGAGAAAAGGGGTAATTTCGTTGTTCTCCTAGTAAACCTGTCTTTCCATTTACATGTAAGAGTGTCAGTTATCACGTAACATTGTTATTAAACCCCTTAGTAAAAATGCACAGTTTACAATTTCATAAAGAAAGATACGAATTTCAATGTGATAGAAGTGATAATCAGCATGACATGACGAAGAAAATACCCCGGTCAAGAGTCTCGTCTGGGAGTCAAGTTTTTTTTTCGTCCCACAATCGTGAAATGTCACACATGACCCTAATCACAAGAGGAGGGATGGGTTTTAGCTAGAAGGTGACCTTATACCCATTTTCCTCAGCCGCTATCCCTATTGAGCCTAAGTAACTGCTGAATAATAGTATCTGGCTGTTTACCGCATGGCCACAAACCCCCGGTGACCCTTTGAAAGCTATTGCCGCACTCATGCGCAGTACCCTAAAGTAAATAGCCCGCATGGAGATAAGGCTCTACTGTCCCTTCGAGTTGCGCTTTCAGGTTGAATTCATAATATCTTAGGAAAAAGACGCCTAAAATCATGAATAAATCTGACGAGAACGCCTGAAGAGAAAGTCTTTATACAATAGAGGCGAATGACCAATATCGTGCTTGTTTGGCGTTTTTTACTCGATATTTCAGTTTCTGTGACATTAAAAAATGATCAGAGACAAAAGACATTCCGCGGCATGACTTTTTCATAGGAACCCATTGAATGTCTGTAAAACATCTTTTCGAAGAAGCGAATGTTGCCTAGACATTTCTTTAGCTAGCGGAGGAGTAAAAATTACTAGATGATTGTTTTCTATGTATACTTTTTGAAGTGTTTATATTAACTTCCCTGTATGCGATTTTATAAGGAAACCGGGTCTCATTTTTAACAGATCACTCGACTCCAGATTTGGCAAGTGCTCGTTAGAAAGGATTAGTAAATTTTAGTTTCGAGAAAAGTGACAGAAATAGGTATTAAAAAACTCCTTGCTTTCGTAAAACTTTAAATAGCAATCAACCGCACTGTTAGGGTTTTCGCATTTGAAGTGGGAGAACCCAATAAATTTAGATTTAAACTTGCCCTATGATGACAGAAAAGATAAATAATTTATAGCACCTAAGCCACCGCTTCTCTTAGAATGCACAGCTGTTAAACTTAAAATAATATACACGAAAAAATTACTCAATTCTGATTGGCTGAGAAAGGAGTGCAGTTGTTCTGTAACACGAGTGCAAAACTTGTAACACGCGAGCAAATTACACATGGTTTCTGATTGGCTGAAAACACAAAAGAAACCACCAAGAAACAATCAGATATTAGCTGTTTTAATAATAAAATTTAAGAAAATGGCCATGGTTTTCTTCACTCTAGCACTCTAGCTGGCCTAAAACAAGTTTTAATGCATTAAGGAGAAAGCAGAGGTTACGCGACTTTATTTTTGTAGAGTTAGCGAAACTGTTAGGAAGTATTCTCTGTTGTTCCCTTTCATTCTGATTTTTTTTTGTTTCAAAAAACGCGCGAACGAACTAGAATAATGGGTGATATGATTTTTCTTGATTTTTAATTCCATCAGCCTGAATGGTGGACAGTTATATCCATTTATCCATTATTTTTCCAAAAGCATATGAATATACAGTACAGCTAGAAAATAGAAAAACCAAAAATGCCTTTAACATCTTGAATCTCTATTTCCGAGTTCTTCTACTTCTGAGAATTTGAACAGTTAGTGACGGTCACTGAGTAGGGTAGGCCACTCACGTAGCATAGCCACAAAGGAGTTATGCTTTAAAATCTATAATCTATAAGAAATAAAAAAACAATTTGTACTCACAGGAATTCAATATGTCCACCGGAGTGTTGAAACTTGGTTAATGGAGAGTCTGTTATGGGGTGTGGCTTAGCTTTGTTTCAAGAAAGGAAATATATAGTATGATGTCAACGTTCGAAAATGAAGTAATTCATTATTGCTTTTTAAACGTATGATCAACATTAGGCTTAACAAAAAAACTCAGACGAAAAAGAAACCAAACTGTGGTTACCGAGAGATTTGGATATGTCAAGCGGTTTCACAAACGGTTTAGTGAAAAACAAAGTGATAGCCTGTGTACAGACGTCCTCCCTTCTTCAGGAAAAATCGGGAGAGGAGACGTCTGTGAATCGCCGATGATAATCGTGTTCCCGTTTCCCCGGAATGTTGGGGACAGCCTCTTATTGGTTGTAATGTTAATGCCATGACGCAAATAATTTCCGGTTTTGTGGTTGGTGAATGAACCTCAGACTAGATTCCCCGAGGAAAAGCTCAGCCTTTGTGGATATTCATATTTGTTTACCCGTATTTGTATTTCGGCTCTCTCGAAAAGGCACCAGAAGTTAAGACCACCGATGCTTGCTGCACCGGTTGCGGGTGCGTCTGTCTGTACCGGTCGGTATTGTAAATAAAGAGAAGGCATACAAAATCCAACGTTAACAGCCAAGGCAGGTTAATCTTACCCCAAAGAGATTCTATTAATGAATTGATTATATGAAAAAATGAGTCCGTTAGTCGTTCCCGTAACTGGTGTCAAATTTAAAGCGGCATTCCTCCGTGCGTAATGAGCAGTGAATATTTTACGAGAACTTCTCTGTATTTGGTCAGATTGAAAATCTTTGAATGGACTAAATGTCTTAGAAGACATTTACATCAAATTCAGGAAAACTGAGCTGGTAGAAATTTCGTAACTGAATCGCGTGTGAATTCACGGCTCATGACGCATGCAAGAATGCACACAGAGATGAACCTGAAATCTACAGCTACCAACGGTTCAACTTTCGAATAATAAATACATTAATGGGATCTTGGGAGGTACGGTGAACCTGGCTAAACTGTAATCAGAAATCTTATATCTGGATTTTTGGTTGAACATTGCGTGAAGATGTTCGGCTAGCCTGTACACAGAAGCCAGAGCTATTTTTCGACCTACATGTGCCTTTTCAACTGTCAGCGAAAAAACAAGAAAATAATTTATGCAAATGTATACTGGAACACGATTAACGACGGCGATTCACAGACGTCTCCCCTCCCGATTTTCCCAAAGGGAGGGGGGACGTCTGTACACAGGCTAACAAAGTGAAGGACATGATAATTTTGTGTTGAGCACCTAGTATCTTGCCCTGCCCTGGCTGAGCCACAGTTGGAGCTCCTAGCCACAGGTAGTCCGTACAAGCTGTGTAAGAGCAGAGTTATTGTTCTTTTTTTTTTTTTAAAAAAGTAAGTAATATTACGTTTCCCATTGTAGCGATGTATATTGAAATATAAGCACAGTTCCATGAAAAACGAGCGTTAGAGTGCTTTGCCCGTGGTGTGTTGTCCTGCAAGAAATAATGTAGGAGGAAAGCTTGAACTGCAGGCTGTCATCAACGCTAAAAGCACTCAGTAGCGGAGGAAGATTAAGTAACGTAGAAAGCAAGTATCGGCAGGTCGCTCCCATTTTTATCTAATTTTCGACTTTACCACTATTTCACCCAAATTCCGTTCATTCTTTCACGAATGCAACGTGATTTACCTAAGCAGTCGATGAAAATATCTTACCTTAAACAGAAATTTTAAGATGGAAGATCTGGTCAACTTGTCTTATTAATCTAATTACCAAAACGTAAAAATTTTGTGCATCTGAAAAAAAGAGAAAACAAAGCGTTAAGATGGTGTAGGCGCTACGTGTCATGAAATGTCAACTTAACGGTAATATTGTGCAGACAGTTATCTGAAATAAAAAAAGAAATTAAAACAAAAACAAAAAACAGAATCAAACAAAACAATAACAACAAAACCAGAACTATTGTATGATTGTTCCAATGTATGGGAAGAAAACTAGCTAAATATGACCCCTCCTAAACATGAGGGAAGGGCAGCTTACTATAAGCCCTAAACTGTTGGTAAATATGACCTAAAATATACATCTAGAATAGTTACTAAAGGTTAATAGACTTCTTGATTAGGGACAGCTAAGGGTAGAGAAAAGGGGTAATTTCGTTGTTCTCCTAGTAAACCCATTTTTCCAATTACATGTATGAGTGTCATTTATGACGTAACATCGTTATCAAAACCTTAGTAAAAATGCGAAGTTTACGATTTCATAAAGAAAGATACGAATTTCAATGTGATAGAAGTTATAATCAGCAAGACACGACGAAGAAAATACCCCGGTCAAGAGTCTCGTCTGGGAGTCAAGTTTTTTTTTCTTTGTCCCAAGATCGTGAAATGTCACATGACCATAATCACAAGAAGAGGGATAGGTTTTAGTCAGAAGGTGACGTTATACCCATTTTCCTCAGCCGCTATCCCTGTTGAGCCTAAGTAACTGCTGAATAATAGTTTCAAGTGTCCGGCTGTTTACCGGATAGCCACAAAGCCTCGGCGACCATTTGAAAGCTATTGCTGCTCTCACACGCAGTGCCCTAAAGTAAATGGCATGCATAGAGACGAGGAAGGACAATAAAAGCTTATCGATATGGCTCTGTTGCCCCTTCGAGTTGCGCTTTCAGGTTGAATTCATAATATCTTAGGAAAAAAACGCCTAAAATCATTAATTATCTGAAGAACACGCCTGAAGAGAAAGGCGAATGACCAATATCGTGTTTGTTTGGCGTTTTTTACTCGATATTTCAGTTTCTGTGACATTAAAAAATGATCAGAGACAAAAGAAATTCCGCGGCATGAATTTTCATAGGAACCCACCGAATGTCTGTAAAACATCTTTTCGAAGAAGCGAATGTTGCCTAGACATTTCTTTAGCTAGCGGAAGAGTAAAAATTCCCTTAAAAGTTACTAGATGATTGTTTTCTATCTATACTTCTTAAAGTGTTTATATTAACTTCCCTGTATGCGATTTTAGGAAGCTGGGTCTCATTTTTAACAGATCACTCGACTCCAGATTTGGCAAGTGCTCGTTAGAAAGGATTAGTAAATTTTAGTTTCGAGAAAAGTGACAGAAATAGGTATTAAAAAACTCCTCGGTTCCTTAAAACTTTAAATAGCAATCAACCGCACTGATAGGGTTTTCGCATTTGAAGTGGGAGATCCCGATAAATTTAAATTTAAATTTGCGCTATGATGACCGAAAAGATAAATAATTTATAGCACCTCAGCCACCGCTTTTCTTAGAATGCCCAGCTGTTAAACTTAAAATAATATACACCAAAAAATTACTCAGTTCTGATTGGCTGAGAAAGGGGTGCAGTTCTTCTGTAACACGAGTGCAAACTTGTAACACGAGTGCAAAACTTGTAACACGAGTGCAAATTACAAGTGGTTTCCGATTGGCTGAAAACACGAAAGAAACCACCAAGAACCAATCACATTTTAGCTGTGTTAACAATTAAATTTAAGAAAATGGCCATATGGTTTTCTGCACTCTAGCTGGCCTAAAACAAGTTTTAATGCATTAAGGAGAAAGCAGAGGTTACGCGACTTTATTTTTGTAGAATTAGCAAAACTGTTAGGAAGTATTCTCTGTTGTTCCCTTTCATTCCGATTTTCTTTTGATTTTAAAAAACGCCCGAACGAACTAGAATAATGGGTGATATGATTTTTCTTGATTTTTAATGACATCAGCTTGAATTGTGGACAGTTATATCCATTTATCCATTATCTTTCCAAAAGCATATGAATATAGGGTGTCCCAAAAGTTCGTTCCTCTAAATTCTTGCACCATAACTTTTGATCAAAACTTCATTTTTACATGAAACTGCTGGAAGATGTTTATTTCTCTATTTAGTACATGTATTCAGAATTTCAGTTACTGGTATGCCCATTTTGTTTTGATTTTTTTTAATCACATTCTGTAGCCGTTGCTGCATGAAGTGGGATACAGCTTGTAGACCCACAGATGATCCATTTTGAGCTTTTCTATCACCTGGTGCACAAAGGCCAGTTTAACCCCCAAACAATATTTGTTTAGTTTAGGCAGCTGGAAAAAAATATATTTTGGGCATTCATCCAAAAAAGATCATCATCCCGGCCTCCTTCCACAGCAAGATTTTGTACTTCTCTACAAATTTGAGACGAGCTGGGCGTTACTTGGCAGACTAAGCAGAGGTTTTTTTAACCAACTCAGGGACCTCTAATTTTAAACATTTTAAACAGCTTTTCATGACCCTTTCTGGACTTGCCTTGTTAACTAATGTGAGAGCTTTCTCGTTGAGTCTCCTTTTTTTATATCTAGCCTCCTTTAAAACTGATTAGCTGCTTTATGCGGGAGTTTTGGTCTTCCCCTTCATTTCTTGCCTTCAAAACCTTCATTCCTCCATGATCATTTTACCATCCACTATTCGGATTTTTCCAGTTTTTTAGCAGTTTCTACGACAGATAAGCCAGTAAATCGAAATATACATGCTCTTCCCTTAAAATAGCTGAACCTTTTTGCGTTAAGGGGATTTATCTTTCGTGATATTCCCAAAAATCAAGGAAGGAGTTCGAGCAATTCGGGCTATAGAATACAAAAGATATGTGGCTGGAAAATATACTCGCGCACACGCACCTTTGGCGCGGAAGTGCACAAATCGAATATTCGAGTCAAAAAATTGGCACAACAAGTACGAAAATGGTGAATTAGATTGAAAGACAAATTTTGTTTCAATGATTTGCTTACCAAGTCCAATCGTACTGAAATACAGACTTGTAAAGTAGAGGAACGAACTTTTGGGACACCCTATATACAGTACAACTAGAAAATAGAACATCAAAAAAGCCTGTAACGTCTTAAATCTGTACTTCTTCTTCTACTTCTGAGAATTTGAACGGTTAGTGATGGTCACTGAGTAGGGTAGGCCACTCACATAGCATGGCCACAAAGGGAGTTATGCTTTAAAATCTATAATCTATAAGAAATTAAAAAAAGAAACAATTTTTACTCACAGGAATTCTGATAAGTCCACCGGAGTGTTGAAACTTGGTTAATGGAGGGTCTATTATGAGGTGTGGCTTAGCTTTGTTTCAAGAAAGGAAATATATGGTATGACGTCAACGTTCGAAAATGAAATATATGGTATGATGTCAACGTTCGAAAATGAAGCAATTCATTATTGCTTTTTAAACGTATGATTAACATTAAGCTTAACAAAAAAAATCATAAGTAAAAGAAACCAACCCGTGGTTACCGAGAGATTTGGATATGTCAAGCGGAATCAGTGAGAGCTAGTAACGCAGTCGTGGAAGCACAGTTATGTGGGTTTAGCCTATTGGCTTGTAGTAGGGATAAATATAGCCTAATATGGCATAGCATGGCATGACGTCAAGGTTCAAAAATGAAACAATAGGCTATTTGCATAATTGCGTCATTTTACTACTAGGACCAGAATCGTTCAGGGTTTTGCTTTCTTGTGCAAATTAGGGCTTTTGTTATTTAAACCTCACTGGGGCTTCCAAATTTAAACATGAAAAGAAAAACGAAAAGAATTCTGGTCCGAAGTAGTAAAATGACGCCATCGTGCAAATGGCCTATCGAAAAATTTCTTTTTACAAGCTGATCAACATTTCGCCTTTTTATTATGGTATTTAGGCTTCAAATCTATTACTCATAAGGAATAGAAAGAGAACCTGTACCTAGGGATATGGTGAAATCTAGTTCGTGGAAGTTCTGTTATGAGCTTGTGGCTTAGCTCTTGGCTTCTATTTATTAAAAAAACATATTGCTTGACGTAAACCTTCGAAAATGAAATAGAATTGATCTTTGTTTTGCAAATATGACCAACACTATGCTGATCATAGTAAGGCTTTCACCTAGAGTTAGATTCCGAACATTTCTCCGAATATATTAATCTTTCCAAGAGTGTTTATTATTATTATTATTATTAATTTAGATTAGAGTCGAACATAGTCTGTAACAGTTTGAGGCGTTTAGTACGGGCCAAGGTGGAAAACGATAATAGTTAATAATAGCGGAGCTCTCGCGCGAGCGTAGTGCGCGCAGAGGTGCTCCATGGGTAACAAAATTTGGTAAACTATCCATCCGAGAAAATTTGGTTATGACGTAGCGTACGCCCGCCCACTCGTACACACACCTCATGTATATACTTAAATTGAGTCATTACTAGCTTTCTCAAATACGAATCATACCAAAAAATTCTTTCTTGTACTTCTCAAAGTACATGTTAAGTGTATGTTAAGCGAACACGAAAGTTTCTACAGCTGAGTGACACATTTGCATATCGCAGTGCCGACAATAACTCGTTCCTAAATATTTTAATTATTCATTTAAAATGTTTTCCCGATTCTGATTGGCTAAAAGCACACACATAATTCACCATAATCAGCTACTGATGACCAAATTTGGAAGAACTTTGCGATTAATCAACCGATGACGTCAATAGTGCAGCTTCCTTGCAGGTTAATGCATCGTCAACCGAGAAGACCTGGGGACCAGAATTAGTTGTTTTGGTTGTGAAAACATAAATGGCGGACATTTCACTCGTTTCAAGAGTAAGAACTAGGCAAAATAATAGCTAAAAACATGGCAAGAACAGCAAGAAGACAACTCTAGGGGAGACATCTGCTATTTAGAGAATATTTGCGGAGCTGAACAACCCTAAACGTGCACTATCGAAGATGAACTTAACATCGATGGATGTAAGCGTTTTTAGCTATGCTCTAAGTGGTAACATCACGTAGCCTGAAAGGGGAGTTTTGTTATTTTTTAAATTAAAATTAACCGCATAAAATCTCGCTTCCACTTGCAAGTATCGGCAGGCTGCTTCCAATTTTTATCTAATATTCGACTTTACTACTATTTCACCCAAATTCCGTTCATTCTTTCACGAATGCAACGTGATTTACCTAAGTAGTCGATGAAAATATCTTACCTTAAACAGAAATTTTAAGATGGAAGATCGTGTCAACTTGTCTTATTAATCCAATTACCAAAACGTAAAAATTTTGTGGACCTGAGAAAAAGAGAAAACAAAGCGTGAAGAGGGTGTAGGCGCTGCGTGTCATGAAATGTCAACTCATCAGTAATATTGTGCCGGGAGTTATCTGAAATAAAAAAACAAAACAAAACAAAAAACAAAATCAAACAAAACAACATCAACAAAACCAGAACTATTGTACGATTGTTCCAATGTATAGGAAGAAAAGTAGCTAAATATAACCCCTTCTAAAGATCAGGGAAGCGCAGCTTACTATATGCCCTACACAATTGGTAAATATGAGCTAAAATATACATCTAGAATAGTTACTAACGGTTAATAGACTTCTTGATTAGGGACAGCTTAGGATAGAGAAAAGGATTAATTTCGTTGTTCTCCTAGTAAACCTATCTTTCCATTTACATGTATGAGTGTCAGTTATCACGTAACATCGTTATTAAACCCTCAGTAAAAATGCGAAGTTTACGATTTCATAAAGAAAGATACGAATTTCAATGTGATAGAAGTGATAATCAGCATGATATGACGAAGAAAATACCCCGGTCAAGAGTCTCGTCTGGGAGTCAAGTTTTTTTTCTTTGTCCCACGATCGTGAAATGTCACACATGACCATAATCACAAGAAGTAGGGATAGGTTTTAGTTAGAAGGTGACGTTATCACCAGTTTCACCAGCCACTATCCCTATTGAGCCTAAGTAACTGCTGAATAATAGTTTCAAGTATCCGGCTGTTTACCGCATAGCCACAAACCCTCGGCGACCCTTTAAAAGCTATTGCCGCACTCATGCGCAATGCCCTAAAGTAAATGGCACGCATGGAGACGAGGAAGGATGATAAAAGCTTATAGGTATGGCTCTGCTGCCCCTTCGAGTTGTGCTTTCAGGTTGAATTCATAGGAAAAAGACGCCTAAAAACATGAATAAATCTGAAAAAAACGCCTGAAGAGAAAGTCTTTATACAAAAGAGGCGAATGACCAATATCGTGCTTGTTTGGCGTTTTTTACTCGATATTTCAGTTTCTGTGACATTAAAAAATGATCAGAGACAAAAGACATTCCGCGGCATGACTTTTCAAAGGAACCCACCGAATGTCTGTAAAACATCTTTTCGAAGAAGCGAATGTTGCCTAGACATTTCTTTAGCTAGCGGAAAAGTAAAAATTACTAGATGATTGTTTCCTATCTATACTTTTTAAAGTGTTTAAATTAACTTCCCTGTATAAGCTGGGTCTGATTTTTCACAGATCACTCGACTCCAGATTTGGCAAGTGCTCGTTAGAAAGGATTAGTAAATTTTAGTTTCGAGAAAAGTGGCGGAAATAGGTATTAAAAAACTCCTCGCTTCCGTAAAACTTTAAATAGCAATCAACCGCACTGTTAGGGTTTTCGCATTTGAAGTGGGAGAAATTTAAATTTGCCCTATGATGACCGAAAAGATAAATAATTTATAGCACCTCAGCCACCGCTTCTCTTAGAATTGCACAGCTGTTAAACTTAAAATAATATACACGAAATAATTACTCAATTCTGATTGGCTGAGAAAGGAGTGCAGTTCGTCTGTAACACGAGCGCAAAACTTGTGACAAGAGTGCAAATTACAAATGGTTTCTGATTGGCTGAAAGCACAAAAGAAACCACCAAGAACCAATCAGATTTTAGCTGTTTTAGTAATAAAATTTAAGAAAATGGCCGTGGTTTTCTTCACTCTAGCACTCTAGCTGGCCTAAAACAAGTTTTAATACATTAAGGAGAAAGCAGCTAACAGAGTGCTTTGCCCGTGGTGTATTGTCCTGCAGGGAATAATGTAGGAGGAAAGCTTGAACTGCAGGCTGTCATGAACGCTAAAAGCACGCAGTAGCGGAGGAAGATTAAATAACTTAGAAAGGAAGTATCGGCAGGTCATTCCCATTTTTTTATCTAATTTTCGACTTTACCACTATTTCAACCAAATTCCGTTCATTCTTTCACGAATGCAACGTGATTTACCTAAGCGGTCGATGAAAATATCTTACCTTAAACAGAAATTTTAAGATGGAAGATCGTGTCAACTTGTCTTATTAATCCAATTACCAAAACGTAAAAATTTTGTGCACCTGAAAAAAAGAGAAAACAAAGCGTGAAGAGGGTGTAGGCGCTGCGTGTCATGAAATGTCAACTTATCGGTAATATTGTGCAGGGAGTTATCTGAAATTAAAAAAAAAACAAAAGAAAACAAAAAACAAAATCGAACAATTTAGTATTTTTGTAGAGTTAGTGAAACTGTTAGGAAGTATTCTCTGTTGTTCCGTTTCATTCTGATTTTTTTGGTTTTAAAAAACGCGCAAACGAACCAGAATAATGGGTGATATGATTTTTCTTGATTTTTGATGCCATCACCTTGAATGGTGGACAGTTATATCAACTTATCTTTTACTTTTCTAAAAGCATATGAATATACAGTACAACTAGAAAATAGAACATCAAAAATGCCTGTAACGTCTTGAATCTCGATTTCTTCTTCTACTTCTGAGAATTTGAACGGTTAGTGACAGTCACTGAGTAGGGTAGGCCACTCACATAGCAGGGCTACAAAGGGAGTTATGCTTTAAAATCTATAATCTATAAGAAATAAAAAAACAATTTGTACTCACAGGAATTCTGATATGTCCACCGGAGTCTTGAAACTTGGTTAATGGAGGGTCTGTTATGGGGTGTGGCTTAGCTTTGTTTCAAGAAAGGAAATATATGGTATGACGTCAACAAGCAATTCATTATTGCTTTTTAAACGTATGATTAACATTAGGCTTAACAAAAAAAATCATAAGAAAAAGAAAGCAAACTGTGGTTACCGAGAGATTTGGATATGTCAAGCGGAATGGTGAGAGCGAGTAATCCAGTCGTGGAAGCACAGTTATGTGGGTTTAGCCTGTCGGCTTGTAGTCGGAATAAATATAGTCCAGTCGTGGAAGTACAGTTATGTCGGCTTGTAGTAGGGATAAATATAGCCTAATATGGCATAGCATGGCATGACGTCAAGGTTCAAAATGAAACAATAGGCTATTTGCATAATCGCGTCATTTTACTAATAGGACCAGAATCGTTCAGGGTTTTGCTTTCTTCTGCAAAATAGGGCTTTTGTTATTTAAACCTCACTGGGGCTTCCAAATTAAAATATGAAAAGAAAAACGAAAAGAATTCTGGTCGTAGTAGTAAAATGACGCAATCGTGCAAATGGCCTATTGAATAATTTCTTTTTACAAGCGGATCATTATTCTGCCGATTTATTATGGTACTTAGACTTCAAATCTATTACTCATAAGGAATAGAAAGAAAACCTGTACCTAAGGATATCATGGGTGGAATCTAGTTCGTGGAGGTTCTGTTATGAGCGTGTGGCTTAGCTCTCGGTTTCTATCTATTAAGAAAATATACTGCCTGACGTTATAAACGTTCGAAAATGAAATAGAATTGATCTTTGTTTTTGAAATGTGACCAACACTATGCTGATCATAGTAAGGCTTTCACCTAGAGTTAGATTCCGAAAATTTCTCTCCGAATAGATTGATCTTTCCAAGAATGTTTATTATTACTATTATTATTATTATTACTATTATTAATTTAGATTAGAATCGAACATAGTCTGTAAGCGTTTAAGGCTTTTAATACGGGCCAGGGTGGAAAACGATAATAGTTAATAATAGCGGAGCACCACGGGTAACAAAATTTGGTAAACTATCCATCCGAGAAAATTTGGTTATGACGTAGCGTACGCCCGCCCACCCGTACACGCACCTTATGTATATAATTAAATTGAGTCATTACTAGCTTTCTCATATACGAATCATACTAAAAAAGTCTTTCTTGCAGTTCTCAAAGTACATGTTAAGTGTATGTTAAGCGAACACGAAAGTGTCTACACCTGAGTGACATATTTGCATATCGCAGCGCCCACAATAACTCGTTCCTACGCCGCGCGTAATCCACGAGTTAAAAATGGGTAAGTTAAATATGTTTATTATTCATTCAAAATATTTCCCCGATTCTGATTGGCTAAAAACACACGCATAATTCACCATAACCAGCTACTGATGACCAAATTTGGAAGAACTTTGCGATTAATCAACCGATGACGTCAATAGTGTAGCTTCCTTGCAGGCTAATGCACCGTTAACCGAGAAGACCTTTGGACGAGAATGAGTTGTTTTGGTTGTGAAAACAAAAATGGCGGACATTTCACTCGATTCAAGAGTAAGAACCAGGCGAAAGAATAGCTAAAAACATGGCAAGAACAGCAAGAAGACAACTCTAGGGGAGAATATTTGCGGAGCTGAACAACCCTAAACGTTCACTATGGAAGATGAACATAATATCGATGGAGGTAAGCATGTTTTAGCTATGTTCTAAGTGGTAACATCACGTAGCCTGAAAGAGGAGTTTTGTCATTTTTTCAATTAACATAAACCGCATAAAATCTTGCTTCCACTTGAAAGTCTGTGAAGCAATCAGCACAAGTTTTTACCGACTTGAAGTCGAGTCTTTTGATTCGTGATTGACCGTGACCTCGTTCCCAGGTTCGTCTCTTCCTCCCTTATTGTTGAAATGAAGACTGGGGTCCATGGGAAAGAGCTTGTGATTTACAAGAGCTTATATGTTCAAAATATCAGGCTAAATGGAAAGCACCCAAGGTTTCTGACGGTCTCATCAACGCAAGTGCATGGCCTGGAAGTCTCAGCAATGATCTTGTATACTGCTCCCTGTCTGTACTCCGGTTTGTCTTTGTCCTTGGCATTAGTAACTGGTAGTCGTAAAGTAGTTATCGGTTTGTGTGCAATGCCTGCCCTTGAGCAATGTACGGTATAGTCGCTGTCGTAACATGTTACTGTTGAAATCCTTCTGAATAATATGAAGAATTAGTAATCACTAGGCTCTCCAGCTTAAGCTTCCAAGGAGAAATGGACGAAATAAATTGTTCCAATGACTTGTATTCACACGTTTTCTCCTTGAAAGCTCCTGAAGTCTACGATAGTTGTTTTCGCTTTGGAAGCAAAAAAAAAAGAACTTTGTACAAATCGCACTAACATTTAGAAATATCCCAATACTGAGATTCTCGCATTTTGTTATTGACACAATTGATAGGTAATAGGACTTCGTGCCGTACAATTCAGAGGTAATACTGCTTGTATTAAATTTCAAATAAAATCCGCCTCGCGCTACGCGCTCTAGTCAGCCGATTTGAATTTACTCCCCAGATTGCTCCCAGAATTGTACTCCGCTCAGTATACCATTACCAATACTTATACTTAAAGTGATTACCTTAAATTTGACATCCACCCCACTGGTTTGCATCTACTGAATCCATGAACAGGAAATACCACCGATTTTTTTTTTACTAGCCTTCGATTCTAATCAAGGCCACGATAATGATTTTTTTAATTGTAAGAACATAAAGTCATTTTCATACACTGTTTAAAAACTTCAAGGCCTACACTTCGATAAAGTCACTCCGAAAAAGCTATTGCAGTAAACTAACAGGGATCGCTTTATCTGGGATGAGGGTCTCAATGGGGTTAACCGATAGGCGTAAAACGGCCAAAAATTTAGCCGATAGCCGTAAAAATTAAAAAACTTTAACCGTTAGCCGTAAATAGCGTAAAAAAGAGTAAACCGTAAAAGAAAGTGTTCCCTAGATTTGCTACTTTTAAGGAAGGTACTAAACTCACTTATGGTTGCGTTTTTTAATTATTTCCCGGCTAGTGTGACTCCGTACGCACGTTAGGCGAAGCTCCTTTTAGGTGTTAACCAAGACCTAGGCTCCATTTCCGGCGCTTTCTTGAGGAACTAATTTTTTCCATAGCGAAAGTGTGGCTTTTTGCTGGGCCGTTAATATTTGCAATTTTCAGGAGGCCGTGCCGCACTAGTGAAACAACACGCAGAGATGTCACTGTTTGTAAAACACGTTGCCGAGAAACAACATTTCCCTGTTTTTCTCGGACGCTACGGTAGACATCGCCATGCCTAGTCCCTGTTCTGCGTCTTCAGTGGCATTTCAGTGGCGAACTCGCTCGGACCACATGACCCGAAAGGCATCAGCAGCGCGGAATAATGCGGCCTACGAACAAGGCAACGGCAAGACAGTCGTTCCGTACAGTCCTTCGCTATCATTAAAAACACTGGACACGGGAATTTTGTTATTGGCCGCTTTCACACTAGACCTAGAAATGGATCATCCGTCTGAGACTAGCCTGTGTACAGTCGCGCCCTCCCCACAGACACACCTTCTCCGATTTTTTTCTGAGGGGAGGGGGTGGCTGTACACAGGCTATCTGAAACGGATAATCCTGTCTTCAAAAGTCAGGCGGATTGTTTATTCAAAATTAAAACTATTCCATTGCCAAATTAAGACGTATCACCTATCTGACGCGAATCATCAAACGGATAACCTGTCTCACACGAATAATCCTTCTCTAGTGTAAACACGGCCATTTCTGTTATAATGAATGTTGCGCCCCGGCCTTGAGTTGGGCGTTCACGTGTCTGCTTTTGCTTTTTCACAAAGATTATTTTTAAATTGACTATTGACATTTCTATGTGTAAAATAATATCAGAAGTGCAATACTTTATAAAAAGTATGATCTATCAAATGTTAAATTTTTCAAAAGAATAGCTTATTTCATCCCGAGATGATCCGAAGACCTTTATTTTCATTTAAAGATACAAAAAATACAGGTTAATTAATATTTAACTTTTTGAAACAAAAGAAGTTAATTTTTAACTTTTTCGTTAACCGTAACTGAAAAAAATTAACCGATAGCCGTAAAAGAGCCAAAATTTTAGCCGATAACCGTAAAAGCCACCACCCCATTGAGACCCTCTGGGATGGGATCGATTTCTTTTCAGACGAGAACATTGTTGTTTTATGGGATCAAGGATGAGGAAAATCTGTAATTTTGGCATAAGGATTAAAAAAAATGGGTAAAAAATGGGATCATCATATAATCCCTACCTTGTTACCAGCCTGATACAACAAGCATTGCTTTATAAACCTCAGTTCAGATAATGAAGTATTGTAAGATAAGATATGAAGGAACTGCAAAAACTCTTTCTTGGTAAAATGATACAAAATTTAATTGACAAAAACACAATTCATTCAATGTAACCAGAAAATACCTGCCAAAAGTCCTAACGTCCAACTGAAAAGCTGAAACACTGTTCTATCGCAGGTCACCACATGTGGGAGCTAAACTCTTGACAGCTACGGCCACATTCACCGTCCTTGTCACGGGATACTGAAAGAATCCTCCCTTGAAAGCGTTTTTCTAGACTTTAGATGTAATAGAATTATAGACCAATTTATGTCCTCATAAATTTAAGTTAATGGGACAACCATGAGAGATTACGTGCCGGTTGTGTGACATGCTTTAAGGTATGGGGTAGGGTTTCACAGTCCAAAGTTTAGCGTGATCACATGCATTTGTAACGCAAACTGTTCGCTGAGCCAATCAGAATCGGCTGGTATTTCACTGTCAATCAATCCTCAGACATCGAGCACGAGTTGTGTGTTCTTTCATTCCTTCGCTGCGAGCTAGCAACTGTATTTGTCTTGTTCTACAATGTGTTTTTGCAGCCGTTCAATTTGCTTTTTCGCTCGCTTCTGAGACGGTTTCCCTATCCTGTGAGGTGCTTTCAAGTTGCAAATCATGCCGCCACGAGCACGCCGGTCGACTTCCCGCCCAGGCGCACAACCGAATATCGACCCGACCGTGCTTGGAGCCCTATCCATCGCCGACCTTCGCTCTCTTTGTGTTCAACATGGGATTCCGTCGACAGGAGTCAAAAAGACTCTCGAACGCCGGCTCCGGGACCTGAACAATCCACCACCAATTCAGGTCCAAGACATTAATGAACACGAACCAGCAAATCCAAACAACGACGAAACGGCGGCACACAGGCAAGAGCGCCCTGAGTTTACAGACGGCCAGATGCAGACGATTCAACGATTAATTGCGGACACTGTGAAACAATCCGCCAGGGAGATAGCGACCGAAGCGGCTAGGGCCGCTGTGAGTGCTTCGTCGAGCCTCCTTGCCCAAAGGCCCCCTTCGCTGGTGCGTGGAACAGCGCCCGACACGACAGCTCCCACGAACACTGCGGCGGTAAACTTCGCATCGCCATTCCAAGACATCCCAGGGCAGTATATCAAAGACATCCAATGTGGTGAGTTTTTTGATCTTTCCAAACTACTTCCTAAGAACCTGTCGCTGCACGACGAGGAGGATAATCTTGTCCTCTCCTTAGAGAACTCCGTCGTTAAGGTGTCGAAGAAATCGAAGCAGACGGCCTCCACCTCTATTACCGATATTGAACAGTGGACCACTGCTTTTACGTCCTATATGAGTGTACTAATCGACAAGTTCCCAACACGATCGCAGGAACTCTTGCAATATGTTAGTTTAATTAGATACGCAGCCCGTGTGCACAAAGGGTTAGGATGGGCCATTTATGACTTTAAGTTTCGCCAGAAAGCTAGCGTCAATAAGTCTATTAATTGGTCAGTGGTTGACACTCAGCTTTGGTTAACCATTTTCACCGTGTCACCAGCGATACTCAAAGAAGAGTATCCGCTTTTTTCAAATGGACCCCAGCGAAATGTGTCTACAACAGGGGATGCGAACAGAGGCACATGCAACTTTTACAATAGGAGTGGCACATGTAATAGAGACCCCTGCTATTTCAGACATGTGTGTAACAGATGTAGTGGATTACACCCAAGGGTTGACTGCCCGGCCCACCCTGTGCGGCAACCAGAGCGGGAAGGGGGGAGGCATAGAGAAAGTGACCATGGTGGAAGCTCAAAGTCAAGTTCCTCTCATCGAAAGTGAGAACACTACTTCCCCCCTCCCGACCCCTATTAATGTACAACGACTTGAGGAAACATTGACTAATCATCCTGATCGGGAATTTGTCTCGAAATTGTGTAACAATCTTAGGTATGGGGCCGATGTGGGTTTTACTGGGAGACGTGTTGCTAGATTTTCTAGGAATCTGCCCACTGCCCTTTCCCAACCAAATATTGTTTCAGAAAACCTTTCCAGGGAAGTGGCCCTGGGGCGAGTTGCAGGTCCTTTCCCCACCCCACCACTGCCCAATTTCCAGGTGTCACCCATCGGATTGGTCCCCAAAAAACATTCTACGAAGTTTAGGACCATCTTTCACTTATCTTTCCCAAAATCTGGAGCGACAAGTATCAACTCTTCAATCCCCAAGGAGGATTTCAGCCTTCAGTATATAACAATCGACAATGCAATCCACGGGATTTTGAGCCTCGGGCAAGGGTGCTTTCTTGCGAAGACCGATATCGAGTCAGCGTTTCGCCTCATCCCTCTTAGGCCTTCAGATTATGAGCTCTTCGGCATGTATTGGGAGGGTAGCTACTACTATGACAAAGTTCTTCCCTTTGGCTTGAGGAGTGCCCCTTTCCTGTTCAATTTACTGTCCGATGCAATAGAGTGGATCCTCCTCAATCAATGCCAGGTTTCGTTTGTTTGTCATATCCTCGATGATTTTTTAATCATCGAACCAGCATTATCCTCTCCCCCTCTAAATTTGCTATGCCAGCAGAGCTTGAATAGCATGCTCTTGACCTTTAGGAATCTGGGTATCCCCATTGCAGCCAACAAAACAGAGGGCCCCTCTACTACCCTTGAGTTCATGGGAATTATCCTGGACACCGTCCGGATGGAGGCGAGACTCCCAGCAGATAAGGTGGAACGGATACAGGCCTCCCTTGCCCTCTTTCAAACAAAAAGGACATGCACCCTAAAGGAGTTACAGTCACTCATTGGGACTTTAAACTTTGCATGCACAGTTATTCCCCCTGGGAGGCCCTTTCTTCAGCGCATGATTGAGCTCACTCGTAAAGTCGCTAAACCTCACCACCACATTAAATTAAGCCAGGGTTTCTTCAAGGATCTCACTATGTGGCAACAGTTTATCCACACCTGGAATGGGGCCGGGTTTTTCCTCCCTACTTCATGGCTAGACTCCGACTCCTTAGAACTCCATACCGATGCCTCAGGCACACTTGGGTACGGTGGGATATTAGGTCAGAAATGGTTTCAGGGTAGGTGGGAGACTCACCACCTGCTCAATGCTCCTGGTATAAGCATTGCCTGGCAAGAGTTATTTGCTTTGGTGGTAGCATGCCACCTATGGGGGGATGAGTTTGCCAATAAGCGTATCGTTTTCTATTGCGACAACCAATCGGTTGTCAGTATAGTAAACTCCAAACGATCCCACATTCCTAGGGTTATGGATCTGGTTCGCCATTTTACCCTCTTGACTTTAAGACATAACTTCTATCCAAGGGCGGAACATATTGAAGGCAAGAAAAATGACATCGCGGATTCCCTCTCTCGATTTCAGATGGAGCGTTTTCGCAGCCTGGCCCCTCATGCAGACCCAGCCCCATGTCCTGTACCCCCGACAATGTTGGTGATCTGAATGCCGACATCCAGAAGTACTTACGTCTCTCTGTTGCTGCCTCTACTAAACAAACATATACCTCTGGTGAACGTAGATTTTTGGACTTTTGCACCCTCCACAGCCCACACAGGTCAACTTATTTGCCCACCAATGAAGAGACTCTAATTCAGTATGTTGCATATTTAGCCAAAACAATTAAACACTCATCCATCAAGGGTTACCTGGCTGCAGTTAGACACCTGCATATCCGCTCAGGCTATGACCTGGACCTTAAGAAATTCTTGCGCCTGCAGTTGATTTGCCGCGGCATCAAGCGTTCCCAGGGCGATTCTACCCGCATTCGACTCCCTATTACAATAAACCACCTCAAATTGTTCTTCCAACTTCTTGCAATCCCAACCTCCCCTAGTTATGACTCCATTATGGTATGGGCAGCCATGACCTTAGCCTTTTTTGGTTTCCTCCGCCTGGGAGAAATGACCTGCAACTCACCCTATTCATGTACACGCCACTTGTCTCCAGGGGATGTGACCTTTTTCCCCAGTATTCAGAACCCTGACCATATGTCAGTTAGGATAAAAATATCCAAAACTGACCCATTTCGTTCGGGTCAGACTATTGTTATTGGAAAGACTGACCAGAGGGTCTGCCCTGTTTTGGCTATGACAAATTATTTGTCCTACCGGGGGACCACACTAGGCCCACTTTTTCAGTACTTGTCGGGTGCTCCCCTCACAAAAGCGGGACTTACCTCCGAAACTAGGCAGCTTCTCTCTATGTCAGGTTTTCAGCCCTCTCAGTATGCGGGACATAGCTACCGAATTGGGGCTGCCACAACCGCGGCTTCTGTGGGCCTACCCCCTTGGCTAATAAAAACACTGGGGCGGTGGTCCTCTGACTGCTATGAAAGATATGTTCAGTGCCCACCTTCCCTTCTTTCTGGGGTTTCCTGTCAGCTGTTAGGTGATACCTTAAATTAGTTAATTCATTACTTATTCTAGGGGTCAGGGTTGTTTCGTCTATGGGGAATACACTTTGTGTATTTGTGGGGATGAAGTGCTCCCTTACAGGCACTCTTGGCCCCATAGACTCACAGAATTGATGGGTTACCATGGTAACCATGAGTCTAAACTCCCTTAGCCATAGGACTAGGAACCTCTTTCAGGGTATTGTGACCTGCAGCCCTGAGGGGGAGTAGGGACCTTTTCAGGGTATTGTGACCTGCAGCCCTGAGGGGGAGTAGGGACCTTTTCAGGGTATTGTGACCTGCAGCCCTGAAAGGGAGTAAGGACCTCTTTCGGGGTATTGTGACTGCAGCCCCGAAGAGGATTAGGAACCTCTCCCAGGGGTTTGTGACCTGCATCCCCGGAGAGGAGGGGGCTTTGACCCCCCTTACCAAGCCAGATTAGTGATTTATCTATTGATGGCATTTAGTTCCACCGGCCTGCTATTGGAGTACTTCATTCCCAACCCCTTACCCCACATATTGTTGTTGTGTTCTTATTTCTCATGGGTTGGGAGCATTAAAGACCAATTTATGTCCTCATAAATTTAAGTTAATGGGACAACCATGAGAGATTACGTGCCGGTTGTGTGACATGCTTTAAGGTATGGGGTAGGGTTTCACAGTCCAAAGTTTAGCGTGATCACATGCATTTGTAACGCAAACTGTTCGCTGAGCCAATCAGAATCGGCTGGTATTTCACTGTCAATCAATCCTCAGACATCGAGCACGAGTTGTGTGTTCTTTCATTCCTTCGCTGCGAGCTAGCAACTGTATTTGTCTTGTTCTACAATGTGTTTTTCCCTCCCTCCCACCCTATGGTTTAAGCATGTCACACCCAAATTAACACTAGTATTACACAATGCTTATGAATTTACGAATAGTTGTAATATATCTTACTTAAGCTGTTAAGCTGGGCCTTTGGCCCCCATGTTAGGGATCATTGACTAGCTTTCCTATGTACAGCCACTGTTCATGTTTCTAATTTTCAGATTCACAGCAATCTGTATTGATATCTCTTTATACAAAACGTTACAGTTATGAGCTATTTTTTGTTACTGTTAGCAACCAGTGCTGTTGGTATTAATTTTATGCAGTTTACATGCATCAAAGACACTGAATGAACTGTTTAGCCTTGTCTAATCCCAAGGACTACATAATTGTAGTAATGAGCTAGTCTACAATTTTGATCTGTCTAATTAAAATACAGAAATAAACTTTGGGTTGGGATGAAGTGCTCCCTTACAGGCACTCTTGGCCCCATAGACTCACAGAATTGATGGGTTACCATGGTAACCATGAGTCTAAACTCCCTTAGCCATAGGACTAGGAACCTCTTTCAGGGTATTGTGACCTGCAGCCCTGAGGGGGAGTAGGGACCTTTTCAGGGTATTGTGACCTGCAGCCCTGAGGGGGAGTAGGGACCTTTTCAGGGTATTGTGACCTGCAGCCCTGAAAGGGAGTAAGGACCTCTTTCGGGGTATTGTGACTGCAGCCCCGAAGAGGATTAGGAACCTCTCCCAGGGGTTTGTGACCTGCATCCCCGGAGAGGAGGGGGCTTTGACCCCCCTTACCAAGCCAGATTAGTGATTTATCTATTGATGGCATTTAGTTCCACCGGCCTGCTATTGGAGTACTTCATTCCCAACCCCTTACCCCACATATTGTTGTTGTGTTCTTATTTCTCATGGGTTGGGAGCATTAAAGACCAATTTATGTCCTCATAAATTTAAGTTAATGGGACAACCATGAGAGATTACGTGCCGGTTGTGTGACATGCTTTAAGGTATGGGGTAGGGTTTCACAGTCCAAAGTTTAGCGTGATCACATGCATTTGTAACGCAAACTGTTCGCTGAGCCAATCAGAATCGGCTGGTATTTCACTGTCAATCAATCCTCAGACATCGAGCACGAGTTGTGTGTTCTTTCATTCCTTCGCTGCGAGCTAGCAACTGTATTTGTCTTGTTCTACAATGTGTTTTTCCCTCCCTCCCACCCTATGGTTTAAGCATGTCACACCCAAATTAACACTAGTATTACACAATGCTTATGAATTTACGAATAGTTGTAATATATCTTACTTAAGCTGTTAAGCTGGGCCTTTGGCCCCCATGTTAGGGATCATTGACTAGCTTTCCTATGTACAGCCACTGTTCATGTTTCTAATTTTCAGATTCACAGCAATCTGTATTGATATCTCTTTATACAAAACGTTACAGTTATGAGCTATTTTTTGTTACTGTTAGCAACCAGTGCTGTTGGTATTAATTTTATGCAGTTTACATGCATCAAAGACACTGAATGAACTGTTTAGCCTTGTCTAATCCCAAGGACTACATAATTGTAGTAATGAGCTAGTCTACAATTTTGATCTGTCTAATTAAAATACAGAAATAAACTTTGGGTTGGGATGAAGTGCTCCCTTACAGGCACTCTTGGCCCCATAGACTCACAGAATTGATGGGTTACCATGGTAACCATGAGTCTAAACTCCCTTAGCCATAGGACTAGGAACCTCTTTCAGGGTATTGTGACCTGCAGCCCTGAGGGGGAGTAGGGACCTTTTCAGGGTATTGTGACCTGCAGCCCTGAGGGGGAGTAGGGACCTTTTCAGGGTATTGTGACCTGCAGCCCTGAAAGGGAGTAAGGACCTCTTTCGGGGTATTGTGACTGCAGCCCCGAAGAGGATTAGGAACCTCTCCCAGGGGTTTGTGACCTGCATCCCCGGAGAGGAGGGGGCTTTGACCCCCCTTACCAAGCCAGATTAGTGATTTATCTATTGATGGCATTTAGTTCCACCGGCCTGCTATTGGAGTACTTCATTCCCAACCCCTTACCCCACATATTGTTGTTGTGTTCTTATTTCTCATGGGTTGGGAGCATTAATGTCAAAATTTGTGCAAAATTTCTACAAAGAACCGAATGACAATAAATAATAATAAGACAGAGATCTCTTTTAGGCGGAAGGTGTTACGGCGTGTTAATCGTCCTAGTCATCGTTGGAGACCCATGGGACGAAAGTTTTCAAGTATGGGCGAAAGAGCCCCTGGGTACCGACTCTAACCGAGCTATTTCCAAACATCCAAGCGGAAGCAGGCTCCTGATTGGGCACAAAAAATGCTTTGTATTATTGTGCCCAATCGGCGAACAGTTTCTCCTGAGTTTTTTTCGTGAGTTCGTACACGACGGCTATTGTTTCAATCACGGCTTGTCTGGCTCATGCACCAAAGAAAAGCACGCAGTCAGGAAACTTTCAGTTTGATGTAAAATCCCCATCTGATTTCAAAATACTGTCTGCCCGAAAACTAACGACGCCTTTCCAAAAATACAAGCTTGAGCTTACAACAGGTGTTCACGCTTGCATCGGTCACGTCTTGTGTAAATATTGGAGAATTTTAAAAAGATACCACGACGGCTGACGACCACGAAAACGTAGAATGGTAAAAAAAATTCACATTTTTTCAGTTTCTGTCGTGATTATTCCAACTCGCTTACTTTGTCAAATGCAAGCGAAGTCTTCTGGAGCTGAATTTCTATCAACCATATCCAAGTTCATGAAGACAATGAATTTTGTCATTGCTTGTTTACGTCCTTCACAAAACATGAAATTACAGTAGACATTTTCACGGGTAGTCGTGCAGTTGACGGCAAAGAAATGTACAAAAAAGTGTGATGCACGTGCAAAGTTGTTGTTTTGCCTTGTTAAGCTATTGCTTATTTGACTTTAACTTCCTATTATTTACGATACATTGTGATGAGTCAAAAACAGAATATTCTCGGGGCAAATTGAATTGCTCATGCTGATAGCATCCCAAACGTTTTCTCGTCTCATCGGTAGTTCCTTCGTTTCTGGTTAGGAAAGTAGAAAATAAAAGTTTCCCTTGCTCGCACAAGCTTGGTGAATGAACCGGGCAAGTGTGAAAAAACAACAGCCGTCGTGTACGAACTCACGAAAAGAACTCAGGAGAAACTGTTCGCCGATTGGGAACAATAATACAAAGCATTTTTTGTGTCCAATCAGGAGCCGGCATCCTCTTGAATTTTTGGAAATAGTTTTGTGAGAGTCGGCACCCAGGGGCTCTTTCGCCCATACTTGAAAACTTTCGTCGCCCCCTTTCTCCCGACCCGACTGACTGCCCCTGGGTCTCCGAGGATGCGTCCTAGTCTACCAGACGGAAACGTGGATACAGACCTGTTAATTCACCAGGTACACTGCGTTAATCAAATAATTATTTCGATGAAAATAAATTTTGACATAATTATTTGAAGGAACTGTGCTGAATCTTATATATCCAGTTTAAAATAGAGAAAATGAATCGGTTTCTTGAGTCTTCATTGAAGAATCACAGTTTTTCGTTCAAGAAAAATTACGATAAGACGTTTTCTTTAAAACCTGTAACTAAACCTGTGCGAGTACAATTTAAAATGTGATTTGTAATTGTAATCAGTCTGCAAGATGTCTGGACGGTTATCCTGCTTTGATTTACGATGTTTAATAAGTTAGAATACAGCAATATTTTTTGTAGCTTCACACATGCATCTTTTTAACTAAGAAACTCGGGTACTTTCATAGGGTACTTTAAGCGAAAAAGCTATGATCTTCGATCCTAACTAACTAGAAGACTGCAACAGAAAAATATCGAAAGGTGGCTCAAGAGCTTGGACTGCACAGAGGAGTATTGACAACCTTCCATATAAAACGAGATTGAACAGCTTCGTTCGCTCTCTATCGAGGGAAGACTTTTCCTTTACGGATGAGGTATATACGCAGTTCGTAAACGCGCGCTGTGCTTGACGCAAAGCGATAGCATGAAGATCTAGGTAGATCGATCCGAAGATAGGCTGTAAATATGTAACACCGTGCAAGGAACTCGAGTTATTCAAATCTTAAGGAGGCCCTTAGCTATTTCTTGACTCTCTGAACTCTTTATTTAAGCAGGAGAATGTGATAAATGGGTAAAGGAAAAATCTGAAAGCCACCGACATACACCGGTGCATGTGGGGTCTAGATTACATGATTTTATGACCAATTCATGGTTAACCTGGGGAACTGAGCTCATATATGTCACTACCATGATAAGTAAAACTTACATCATTTTCAGTTTCGTCAGTGGTTACTATGTAACAGAGTTTTCATCTCATATCATATCAGGTGGTAACTTGTCTTCAGTTGTTACAGACACGATTCTCTGAAAGATGTTTGTCAAGAGTTTTCACAAAATAAGAGGACCCGAGGTAGTACTGTTTGTGGGAATTATCTTCCTTCTTTGCGTAAGTGTTGACAGGAACGAAATAAATAGAGACGAGAGAAAGCCCGTATGATCCTGACTCAGTCATATTTTCTCCTTACTGACGGATGGAGAATGTTTCTGACAGAGGGCCCCTTGGTAGACACCACAAAAGGAGAACGTCTACAGTTAATCACAAGAGAGAACGGAAAATCGTTATCAAATTAAAAAGCAATCAGCACGTACGTAAGGCTCATTACGGAGGATTTTTGTTATTGAATGTAAATGATGTAAATGTACCTAAAGGAAATACCGCTTATAAATAGAGTTACCTTACGCCTTGCGATACTAACTATTTCAAAGCAAGAATCTTAGACACTTGCCTAGCAAAACTGAGAACAGAAGATTTTTCGACTGACTTTCTTTAAGAGTTAAACCAACGTAATCAGTCATTCATAGAGCTCGATAGGGTAATTTTAAACTTCTAGCTTTCTCATAAAGTTGTAGAGTGTTTGAAATATTAATTGCTCCTGTGGTGTACTGTGAATCAAATGTGAAAGCCAGCCGAACAACAGCATTTTTCGTAACGGACTTCTAAGCTTAATTTGCTTAATTCCTCCATCTCTTAGCTCCGCAAAACTATCTGACAGGGACACCGAACAGGGTACGTGCTGGAATGACAAACGTGAAGCAACCTGGCGGTTCCCTAACTGCCGCTGTTGGAGATGGAATAACTGACGACAAGTCTGCGATTCAGGCCATAGTAAACCAGGCTCCGATTTCCACCATCAAAAAGGTTTTCTTCCCGGCCTCCTGATGTGTACCAGGTCAACGGTGATATCGCCATCGCCGACTCTGTGGAACGTTACGGAACACAGAGTGGTATCGCAGTTATCAAAGCCAGGGATGCATATGCAATAAGAATACAAAATGCTTCACCGGTAACACATGTTTCAATAAAGTATCTGTATTTGACGGAATTCGTGTAGAATTTGAAGGTCGATCTACAAACAATATCACAATTAGAGGGTTGCGTATTCTTTTCATCGCAAAATCCAGGAACAGCAAGCAATGCTTGGAAGAAACAGTTGAAAATGGTTAATCTTAGACAAGGCCGTGTTACCAAAAACGTATTTATGCGCGATTCACATGCTTATGGGGTTGCCATCAGTTTCGCTCACACCATGAATGTAACACTAGATAACAACTTGTGTGATCTCAAATTAAGTCAGGATATGCTCTGGTTGTCCGATCAAGTTGAGCCAAAAAGGTACTGGTCGGGTCCAAAAAATAAATTAGAATTCCTTAAAACTCATTACCATCTTCAAGATGACCAAGGCTACTTTAAAAGTTGTCCCTATGAACATTGCGACGAAGGAATGCAAATCGAGAAAAACGTTTTCAAGAGAAGTCCCAATACTGGACGACGTAGAGACCCCGCAATATAGCTCAAAGGGGTCGACAACATCACCACAATAAGCTACTGCATCAGGTGGCATTAAAGCTCGAAATGGCCAAAATCTTTAGCTTGTTCGGAATTACGTTGACGACACCGGAATTCTGCTGTATTCGCACCACAACAAAAGAAAAAAGGCCTGTATTTATGTGGGTCTCAAGAACGTTGTAGTCTACGGAAATCACCTCAGAATGCAAACCAACCTAAACAATTCAACAAGTGGTTTGAGATACCACGAGCCTCATCAAAATGTTGGAAGAGATGAGAACATCAAATATTCTGGGAATGAATTTTGAGATCATTGGCGTCAATAATCCGACTGATTACCCTTGCATTTGGCTGACTAATGGCAATCCGTCTGAACATCACGTGTACGCAGACAACACATACCTTGGCCGAGGTAACACGTTTAGGATTGCAGGCCGGCATGGCCAGGTCCTTGGTCCTGCAGCATATGAACGAGGCGACTTCAACCAAAGTATCAAAAATACGTTAAACCGTTATCCTCTATAGAAACCAAACATTCCACTCTATTAAAATGAGTAACTCTGGCACACATTATGAGAATAGTAAAAAAGATTAAAGAGGAATTGCAATATTCATAATTACGTATAGAAGAAACAGTTAATGTGTTATAAAACTGTTTTAGGGAAATATTAAAATATAATCCAGGAATATATGTGTTTTGTTGAATTGCTCTTTCACATTGATAGGGGTAGCCATCACGCAGCAGCGCCTCTTAAATCATTACCGTTCATCTTTCTGGTCCATCATTTCCGAGTAAAAACGTCTCTTTATCATCAGAAAGATAACTTGTTCAAGACAAACTATAAACATGCATAACTGTAATATAGTATTGTTATTAAACAACGAAGGAGTGGTCGCTTTACGCAATGGCAATCAGTAATTTCATTTAAATTTCCCTTGCCGTTCAAAGTTCTTTATTAGTAAATTCTGTTAGACACTGTAAGACCGACGACGTGGGTTGATCGCGAGACACGCCACTTCAGAGGGTGTGGATGGGGTTAGCTGATAGCTGAGAATTGACCAAAACGTTAACTGTTAGCTGGGAAACGATAAGTTTTTTAACTGATAGCTGAGATTCTTTGAGCAGCTGTCAGCTGAAATTAGTAAATTGTGTCCGAGCCACTGAGAAAAGGTTATCGCCCCTATTGATATTATAGCACCTGCACCTAACTAAGTGTTTTTTTCCCTAACAATGATTGTAATAAATTTCCGCTCCTGAGGGCCAGCATTGCAAGCTACAAGCAATTGCAAGAATTGAGACAATACTTGACATGTGCGTCAACTTAGACCCTTTCTTAATGTGATATACTGACGATTTTTAAAAACGTGCATCATGTCTGATATTGATATTTCAAAACAATCTTAGCCTCGTAAAAAAAATGGTAACCTCTTAAGCTTTATATCTTAAGCCCGCGAGGAAGCTGCCCATTTGGGAATCTGGAGACAGACGAAGGGACATGTCTCCAGCTTGCTGTTTCTACTTAATGTACCTCTCATTTGCCTCGCGCAGGCCTCCCTATGAAATGATGGAGAATCCATAGGGGCGGGTGCGGGGGGTGCCGGTGAATATTCGCTGCAATTTTGTTGTATCCTATCTTGGGGTCTACTTTTACAATAAGTCTGCTCCTGAAATTAAAGCTGCTAAAGAATTGTACAATAATAAGTTTACCGAAACTAATGGCGACCCACGTAAAACGTGGCAAATCATCCACGATCTTACATATCGTAAAGCCGTTAATTTATCGATTAGAGAATTAAATCTAAATGGTACTTCTGTATCTGATTCATCTGACTTGTCGAATGCTTTCAATGATCATTTCTCATCAATAGGACCTAAACTTGCTAATAACATCCCATTATCTAATAACAATGACCACTGTCATCGGGAATATGTCAAAGGCATTAACAACAGATTCTAGTTCCGCCCTACTGATAGTGGACAGGTTTTAAAGCTATTGAATAAACTAAATAACTTTAAAGGGGCTGGTCTCGATAAGGTATCAAGTCGGCTTATTCGTGAATGTGCTGACCTTATTTCGCCATATATCTCAATTATTTTTAACTGCTGTTTAACTACCGGCACATTCCCTGATGACTGGAAATTGGCCAAAGTTACGCCTATATTCAAGCAGGGCGATAGAAGTGATATGAACAATTATCGCCCAATTTCTGCGATCTCAGCAATAGCAAAAGTCTTCGAGAGAATAGTTTATAATCAGCTTTCTTCCTATTTATCCGAAAATAATGTTTTGTCAAAATATCAGTCTGGTTTTCGATCCTTTCACTCAACTGTAACCGCTTTGCTCGAAGCCACTGATAATTGGGCCTTTAACATAGATCGTGGCTGTCTTTTTAGATCTAAACAAGACGCTGTGGGAGCGTGTATTTGGGCGTGGTCGTACTACGGGTATGATACTTTGAACATGCCTTATTGCAGCTAAAGAACTGCCATCATATCTTAACAGAGAAGACAAATCCTTTACTCCACTTGTTTGCTGAACCACACAGCTTATACAGTATGTCCCAATCCCCAACAAAAATAGTGTCATTTCGTGACAATGTTTGAAAATTGCAACATAGGACAAAAGTGGTTACAACCCGGAGAGTAAGGTTTGTCTCAGCTCCACTGATACTGACAGATGTGTTTTCACACCCATCACATTGTACAGTGTATTCCGGTTACTAACAAGGGCAAATAAAGTTCCTTAAGTCCAGTACCCACAAGGATTAATAAGAGAGTAACACATTGCATAAACTGCTATAGGGCAGCGCTGTTTACAGGAACATTGGTAACTATTAACATTTCAGGGGCACCCAACGAGAATATAGTTCAAAACCACTTAAACAGAGCATTGTTAAACGTATTTTAGTATTTAAACGGTAGATATAGGCATAATTTTTATCCCCTAAAAATTTTCCATCTGTTCGAATTTCCTAGCTGAAAGTCTCGAGATCCGAAAATCATAGAGATCAAAACTTACCTTTTCGAAAATTTCAGCCAGAAAAAAGGCTCCCGAAAATTCTAGGTGAGCTTTTTAGGGTAAAAATCCGTTAAAAATGGGCAATTACACCAATTTTTAGATGTTCGAAAATCCTAGGAGAGGTAGGCAAGCAAGAAATTTTACAAAAAATGTTCGGAAAATTCTAGATCTCAAATCGTCTTTCGAACAGATATTTTCCGAAAATTGAAGTTGGGTGCCGCTGACATTTGATATACTACAATGTTCAACATTGCTTGAGAAAAGATGAGGTTCAAAGGTGGCAATATGTACACCTTTAAGTTCATATATATCCTCATTCCTACATGTATACAGAGTCTGAAAATATTATAATAATTTATGCATGGATGGTATTTCCAATAATACACATGTCCCTTCACTATGACTGTTATGATACATATCTTTAGCATGAGAATCAATGCCTTAATGCTGTAGTTACCAACACCAATAATTGCCAGCGTTAAAATGAATGAGTTGTAGTTCAGTGCCGAGAGTGTTTCCAATGCAGTATCCTGTGAGTGGCATATACAGTAGTGATGGATGTTACAAGTATAACTGTCACTGATTCATTCCTGACAATTCTGTTAACATTAACATAGATTGTCTTGCAAGCAGCAGAAGCAGTGACAGACTAGAATATAATTGAATACCAACAATCATATATTTGAGTCAAATCATCAACTGAAGTAATCTTTGCTATCTTACTGTAAATGAAAACGCACAGACTCATTGCGACACATTGTTGTCCAGCATTTTCCCCAAATACTGTAACATTTCCTTTGAAAGTATGGAGCATTAATTGTTTTTGTAGCATCTACATAAACTGAAGGTCCTGGATTCTTCTCTATATCAGTACAAAGCTTAAATTGGCCAAAATTAACCCGGTGATTCAAACTGTTGTAAGCACTATAAAATGGATAATTGTATGTACAGAGCGGCAAATTCTTACTTAAAAGCCTATTTGGATATCTCATTCCACCTAAATGGCTTGTGCTTTGATGCTTAGACGACAGCAACTCCAAAACTAGTTTTGGCGTTACCCCTTAAGTAAAAACCTCACACTGTAAACAGTTACTTCTGTACCTGTTTAAGTGTAAACCTTTTCTGTTTTTAACGTAACAATGAATTTCAGACGACAATAGTGTATTTTTCCGAATACTCTTCCATACAAAAAGAGTCACTTTCCGTGTTTTCTGTAACAAAGATTTTAATTTGTTCATCGGTACTTAGTCTCCCTCGCAGCCGTTTTTTGGATGTCACGCAACGCTCCCCCCTTTGCGGGAGCGTTGCGTAACATCCAAAAAACGGCTGCGAGGGAGACTAATCGGTAGTCTGCTAGGTCCAGGACGGTAAAACCTATCATTTCGTTCCGTGGTCAGATGGTTCCATAAAACAGTCAGTTCGTTCCACAAAAAAGTCAGTTCGTTCCACATATGAAAACAGAAAAGTCAAGTAAATCTTTTAAATTTGTTGAGTGAACTTTATTGAGAAGAAAAACGTTTCGTTGATACCCCAAGCTGATAAAATAATAATCGATCCAAAGTCGATTTGATCCATCCTAAATCTCTTGAAAACAAACAAGAGACGATTTCAACCAGCCACGGGCTTTAACATTTAAATCGCCGCTTTCAGAGTTTTTGAGCTAGAATCGATCGATGGTTTTGAGAGATATAGTACAACAAGTAAAGCTATGCCGTTTTGAAGGTACAGTATTTCGGAGCGCTTGTAACCTAATATTTCTTTGCAGCGCCCGACTTATGCAAATTTTGAAAACAACGCGAGTTTCGAATTACAATCTCGATTTTATGGTAATTTGTCTTGCCGAAAATATAATTGACTAACCTGTTTTATACCAATGGAATTGTAAGTTCAGTTATAACTAAATTTCCCACGACGAGATCTCAATGCAACCTCTTTTATTTCCTCCACAACACAATTTTCCTTCTGTACAACTAGCTCATTACCTTCTCTTGTCGTCACCTTGCTGCCATCAAAACACTCTAACACAAAACTTGCTGATAATGCAAAATCCCGACGACAGCATCGTACATGTACCGCGTCACAATATTAGATGAAAAAACACAACACGCAATACAAAAACAAGTACATTAACCGTCACCCTGCTAAACAAAATTGAAATAATAAAAAGAATTGTTGCAGTTATCACAGTAGTTCCAAAAGAAACCTCAGTCCCTTTTAGTTACAATCGTCTCTTCCTTCATCGGAACATTCAGATGACCTCTTAGGAAACATGCAATTAAAACTGTCTTTCTATGATTGGTGCATTTCGATCCTCTCGTCAAAAAAAATGTCAGACGCCAATCATCTTAGCGGACCTCTGAGGAAACGAAAGTTTTCTTCAACGGGTTCAAAAGCTCATTGTTTGTGATTTGTGGGTTTCGATCCGTTTTGTGAGTTTCTGTGTTTCAAGGTTCGTTGCTTGTGATCTTATTGTCACCAAAACCGGACGTTAATATTCCAAATATTTTTGATAGATTTCATCTATGGACTTCAGACTTCCAAATTTCGATGAGACAAAAATACTAAAGATTCAGATTAACTTTTGAGAACGTAAAAGTGCGATAAAGTGCCGTGTGTTAGCAGAGCTTTCTTTCTCACATGCCATTCATGCCATGCCATGACATTCGCCCCGCTTCGCTTGTTTACTTGCCTTTTTTACGTTAGCACGTATTGCGTGCCTATTGCACATTTGCGTCAAAACAAGCCGTTTTCATTACTCTATTTGGGCTACGCCCAAATAAAAAGGCATTTGACACAGTCAATCACTCTATTCTATTATCCAAACTATATTTATATGGAGCCAAAGGAATTGCCTACGAATTGCTTTCTTCTTACGTAGAAAATCGTACGCAAAAATGTGCTGTCAATGGTGTCCTTTCCAAAAGCTGCACTTTAACGTGTGGGATTCCCCAGGGGACGATACTGGGGCCTTTGCTGTTTCTCTTATACATTAATGACTTACTTAATTGTTTATCAAACTCGCAACCAAGAATGTATGCGGATGATACTTACCTAACATATGCTGACAATGACATCTGCTCCCTTGAGGCTTCTTTAAATCAGGACTGGTTAAATATAAACAATTGGCTCATTGCCAATAAATTGACTCTCAATATGACAAAAACTGAATTTATGTTAATGGGATCAAGACAAAAATTGAAAAGTCTATCCGTTCTTCCAGACTTAGAAATAAATGGCACACAACTAAACAGAGTCGATTTTACCAAGTCTCTTGGTGTATTAATTGATGAAAATGGATGGAGTAATCATATCAACGCTATATCTAAAAAAATCTCTTCTGGTATTGGATCTATTAAACGAATAAGTCACTGTGTTCCTCCTGCAACTCTACATAATATATATCATGGGTTAGTTCAATCACACTTCGACTATTGTAGTGTTGTTTGGGGTAACTGTGCCAAAACATTATCTGACAAATTACAGAGACTTCAAAATCGTGCTGTCCGCGTCCTTACCCATTCTAGTTATGATGCTGACGCCAACCAACTATTTAAAAAATTAGGCTGGGACAATTTAGAAACTCGACGTCAAAAACTAAAGGCTGAGATGGTCTATAAGTCCTTAAACGGCCTCGCACCGAATTATTTGTCCTCGAAATTCATTCAGCGGAGTGATGTGATTACTTCTTACAATTTGCGCGATTCTGATAAGAAGCTTGCAATACCACTGCCACGTACTAACCATTACAAAAAAAAGCTTTGCCTATAGAGGTGCAGTCCTCTGGAACAGTCTACCCTCAGCTGCTAGGCAAGCAACATCGTTGACTAACATCCGACGATTCTTAATTAATTCCGACATGGCATTCATGTAAAACAGGCTTTAATTTAGTTTACTTTTCTTTAATAGTTAGCTATATTTTAAATTATAGAAGATAAATCTGTATACATAGTTTCGTATTAAGTTGTAGCTTTATATTAAATAGTTAATGCCCGATGTATTTACCGTGTTTTTAAATGAAGATGATGATGACGATGATGCTCACAGACCCGATCCCCCCCCCCCCCCCCACTCCTACTTTCCCATTAGAGACAAACATTAGAGATCGTTGAGCGAGCGTATCAAATAAAACCCGCGGGGGATCTATTGACCGCCAGAAAAAGAGAGTGCCGCTCTCGCCACCGAAAAGACTTTAGATGAAACACGTCTGGAGCACCGACTAGTTTTCTCATCTTTTTGTTACTGTAACCCAGATTTCCTCGGCTGGTGAGGTGACCAGTCCATGAAACGGTTTGACCTGTTGTCCCTCTACGAGATGAAACTTGAACCGTTTGATGAGGACAGCAAGAAACACCAGCCCTTCAGCGATTGAGAACCTCCATCCGCGACATTTACGTTTACCAGCAAACCCAAACGGTTGGTAAGCGAGGCTTGGAAGCTCTTTAATGTTCTCTGGACTGAAACGATCAGGATCAAACCTGAAAAATATTACAGGGTGTCATTTTTCTTTACTGGCACAAGTTATCTCACTTTCTGCAGTTAGGGTCTTTACGTAGCAAAGAATTGGTCTACCCATGCGTTAACAATTCGGTCTTACTTAAAATGCCGTTACGAGACCCTGTCTAAACGGAATAAAACCGCTATCTGTTTAAAGATAACATCACGCTCCAGATTAGGTTACATGGGTCAACCATTGGAACAAAACTCAAAAATGTAAACTAACTAACAGAAAAATGAAGTACCCTGCCCCTTCCCCTGATCACAAGAACAAAAAATAACAATCAGAACTTGAAGAAACTGGATATATCATGGGGAAAAAACAGAGCAACTTAGTTGTAACTAAGGATTTACTCAAGAATGGTTGAAAAGTGGTAGGAATTTTTTTAGCCACCCGAGTATGTCCCGCATGGCCACAGAACACCCAACAAAAATTAGGGGTTGCGTTCTCGTACCTCGAACGCAATTACCTAAACTAGTTTTGCAGTCTTCCTTTTCTTCTCCAACCTTCGAGTTATTAATTAGTCACAGTTACTTTCAACAACATAAGAGACTGTTCGACTGCTGGCAAACTGAGAAATTCCGAACTGTTTTACCTTTTGGGCTCTGGCCACAACTCTGGATCTTGAAGAACAATTCTAAAGGGAAGAAGAATTGGCGTCTGCGGAGATACACACGCAAAAATATATTTTCAATTTTATTTGAGCTTTCATTTTATTCTAAGGTTCATTAGAGTCATTAAACTGGCTTCTTGTTTAATCACCGGGGTAGTTTCAATAAACTTGCAACACTCACTGACAAATCGTACAAACCGGCACTTGTGACTAAAGTCTTTAAGCCTATTTATCACTAAAGAAACTCAAAGGCGACTGGAAACCAACTTTTAGAAATGAATTTATCCGGTTGTTTGGGTGGCCTGAAGAGCTGTGATTGGATAATAGTCACCTTTGGAAGCTAGCAAACTACCATACCGATAAAGCTGGCCGTAGTTTAAAACGATCCAAAAAAGAATAGTGCTAAAGAGGGATGTTCCTAGTCAATGAGAAATTTCCGGAGCGGACGTATTAGGACAACAACTGTGTCAGACGGCTAACTGTACCTCTTTTGGAATTACAAACTCGCCCACTTGAAGATCGTATTCATGGATTCTCGCCCCCTACGGCGCCAAGACAGAACAACGGAGAGTCTCATCTATCACTTGACGAGTATACCTACAATATTATAAGGCAAACAGACTTAGGCCATGTCTACACGTCTCCGAATACTTTTAAAACCGAAGACTTTTTCTACGTTTTCGAAAAAAATTGCGTCCACACACGGAGTGTATTAGAATCGCTTTCGCCCTTCCACACGAAAATGCTAAAACGGTGGAAAAGATAGCATCCCTTACAGAACATGCGCTGTAGGATGTAGGACATCATCGTACAACAAATCAGCGGCAGACTGAAATTGCACAAAATAACCACCATTAATTTATAAGAACCAGTGTCCACTCTCCGTCGTAGCAAACAACCTATTCAAACTTACTCAACTTACTCAACTTACGGTACAACAAACGACTCTGATTTAAATGCAAAACCAAATCCCAAAAGACCCAGGTTAGGGTTAGGGTTTAGGGTTTTGTTTAGGGTTTAGGGTTTAGGGTTAGGGTTAGGGTTTTGTCACCAATGGAATGAATGATGATAAATCTGACTCGTTCCCAGTCGTCTCTCAGTCACCTGTCAAGGAGAGCGCGAGGGGTGATGGGAAGGATGGCCCTCTTATTACCCCTCGCGCTCCCTTCGGTCACACTTCTCGCGTCCCGCGCGTCTTCCACGTGCGATCCAAATAGAGACGACCGGAGAAGGGGACTAATCAGTTGCTGAATGGATACATTTATTAGTTTTACTTCAGTTGAGAGGCAACTTGTGGTTTGATGTCCTCATCTCCCAGGACGTCTTCAAGTTCCTTGTAAACTTTCTCTTGGATCTCAGGATGTTTCGTCAGGTAATACAAACACCAAGTCATCACTACAAGACGAAAAAAAAAATGTTTGGTGGATAAAAAAAACTAGTATTAACAAATAATGCTCACCCTTGGGGAGTTTACAGTCAAACCTGGAAAACTGTGAACACCAGAAATATTTCTGGAATGTTATTGTCTTGCAAGAGAAAAGCCAATCAGGTGTGAGAAAACTAAACCGCAAGCAAGAACGTTAATTAGTTTGTGGTTTTGTGGCCAGTTCGTCCTGATCTTTGTGTTGATTGGTCATAACACGATAAACATTCCCGAGATATTTCAAGTGTTTACGGTTTTCCCGGTCACACTGTGATATATCAACAAACCTACGGATACTCAAGAAAATGAAGATGATGAAAGGGCGAAATATCGATCTCAAGTGTCTCTACCTATTCTTGTGTAAAAAGAAAGGACGTACGTTAAATCTGTTGCACTAGTTGTCATAGTGACCGTTAAATAGAGTTGAAGACGACAAAAAGTAATTCGTTGGGCCCACGGAAAAGGTGACTACGATTGCTTAATAGACTGACGTGACTACTTAATGCAGGTCAGTTTTACAGTTATAAGGGAAATGATTTTCGGGTCTTGACAGTCTCTAGTAATTTGACAGGGTAACCGTTTAATAGAGGTTTGCTTAATACAGGTTTGACTGTATTCTAGCTGAGAAAAGGAAAGAAAATCTGGAAATAACTTCAGACGTTATCGTCCTTATAGTTCCAAATGCTAGGAAAACAGTATTTACCCTATTAAACTTCGCAATTTAGGAACCAAAATTACCAATAAACGCCGCACTCAATCAGAAGAATGCGGCGTTTATTCGAGAATTGTAAGAAAAAACTCTGTAAACTTGGTAATCTACACCAACCAGTCAATTACGATTCTATCTCAGCAAAAACAAAAAGCGACACATTGGAACTTGTATCATCTTTCTGGTTTACAGTAATAAAAATTTACAAATGATTTATCGTAATTGTTCTCATTCATTTGAGAAAAAGTAAGTTTGAAACAAATGCCCTCCTTGTATAAACGTCAGAGGGGAAACGCTGAAAATTAACAAACGCCGCGGCGTTTAATCAAATATCTATTTTATGGGTTAAAATAACGTAAACACTGTAAATGGGCTCTGAAAATAACCAAGGGTCCAGTGCACTTACTGAATCCCGTTGTGTAGAAACCACCGACTAGAAAAGTAATGACGGTGTCATTCATCTGCAAAATAATCATTACAACAAAAAAAAAGATTTTATCAACGTTAAACCCTTAAGAGGCCTGCAACAAATTATGGGTAACATTTGTGGGCAATAGTTACGGTCTTGTGGAGCCAGACATCTCCAGAACAGAAAAAGAAAAAATAAACCATTCATGATGGCCAGTCTGAAGTTCTTTATTGGGAGATTCTAAATCTGTAAAAAGCGGAGTAACATGCTTTAAGTATTATTGACTAACTACTTACGTTTAACTGAAAAAAATACAACAGCAATTCTGCAGGAATTAGCGGAAGGTGCCTGGGGTAAGAGAGCTTGTTTTTCACAAATTTTACGACAACTTAATAAGTAAATGGGAAAAAAGATATTTAAAGAATCTCTGTCTCCTCACTAACTCTCTTTCCCTACGTCCTCTTACCTTCTCACTTTTAAAACGAATTTGCCAGTGATCAGACACTGCGGCTACAAATTTCCCTTGCGTTTTTCCCCCCGCGCGCCCCGTTCTTTCTTGCACCCATGTTAAATACAAGCGCCTGCTACGTAGGCTACTCACTCATATAATTTATGTGGCTGAATGCAAATTAGGCAAAATTAAACTCGAGACAATGCTGGCCAGCTGTCTTTCCCTAGAATTCACCGGGAGCAGCCATGGGTATTTTGCTTGGGTATCTGGGATTTTAATGCCATCGTGTTGAGGTCATCTCATTTCGCTCGTGTTGTATTACGTGAAAGCATTCGCTTGTATTTATTTCAGCTCCCTTCCCACCGTTCCCTTAATTTTTTGGTAAGTATATTTAATTTCCACTGGTTAGCAGTCTGACGGTGCCTGGGTGGATGCCCCTCACAGGGTTGTCATGGTTACCCACTTCTCTCGGCTGCAGTTCTGGCCTCCACCAGCTTCTCAGGCACCTCCCCTACACTCATCTACTGTTGAGGAGTTTCAAGGTACTTATGAGAGAGACAATTAGGAAGGGGGTGGGGATGTTATGCCTTCAAAATGTTTGTCACATGTTGAGGAGAAAGAGGCGGAATAATTAATTAAGTGATTCTTGATTAACAGTCGGAATGACCATACAGGGCTAAAACTATTAGCAATCGTAGATTATAGAGTGCGTTGCAGGTAAGAGTATCTTTCGATTGATGTGCGCGAACATGCCACAGTACCACAAAGTGAACTTGATGATAGCTCAAAAATTTGAAATGAATGAAATTTGTAAAACTACAACAGTTCAAAAGTAACGATTAAATTCCAAATGTGCTAACACTAACCATGCTGGTTGATAAACATTTGTCATGCAAAATTATGCAAACTATATATTAAATATCAGGTCATCAGTCACCATGCAACCTCTTTGAATTAAAGAAAGTGATGAAAAGGCAAACAAGTGACATGAACAACAAAAAAGATCATTACTTGACTGCACCGGACCCCCAGGAGTTTGTTGCATTCTCTTAAAGTCGTTTTTGGAACGATTACAATTGCAATAAGTGACTTAAAAACAAGACAGGAAGCATTTGGTTCTTTCTCCTAAACCGGGTCAGGGTTTCAAACCCTTAGCAGTTAACGTATCAGTGTTCCAGTTAGTTCTTTCAAGCGAGGGGTCATGTAGACCATCTGAGGGGTCACCCAGACCACAATGTTTCATTATATACATATGAATTAAGTTAACATGAATTTTATATTTCATTTGTTGGGTCAGGAAGCCGTCTTTAATTTTGTCAGGTCATTGACCCGAGACCCGTCTCTTATCTGGAACACTGACCTATACATACAATAAATTGCCTGTCTACCATCTCACATCCAACGCGCACTTGTGGTGGAAGGGTCTATTCTCAACTCAGAAAACCCGCATGGATTTCAGACACCCTAAAAATAATCCCCCACCCCCAGCCCCTGTAAAAAAAAGTTGGTCTATAAAGTAAAAGTAAGTCAATGTGATGAGCTCATTCTGCATGGGTTTCCTTCAAGTTTACTCAGAAGTATCAGTGTATCAAACTACACAGTTGCCCACTTGGAAGAGATGTTACAGTATGCTACTGTTGTTCCTGCTGTACTGCAGGTGACGTTAGTTATAATGTTTCTTCTCTTTTGTACAGAAGTGTCTGTTTGCTTCTTTGTATAATCTGGTGGTATAGGACTTCAGTAGCCTGAGAACAGCTTTTATTCAGAGAGCAACAATCATTCATAAAGGGGCAATTTCTTACATTTATTAAGTCACTGAAACTGAAACTATTAATGCATCACAAAATATAATTGTTGGCAACTTAAAAATTTTTAAAGGCAACATTCAGAGAATCTCTGGGTATGTATCGTGTTATGTGTACCTTCTTTACACGTTTGTGTTTTTTGTTTTAATTTCAGTCTATTAAAGAATTAAGCATGATAATTATTGGCTACATTAACTTCCAAGAAAAATGCAATGCCCAGTACAGTTTTTCTCCCTATGTTTAAATTGATAGCTTGTTCTTTCTCTGCATTCAGTCACAGTTTATTGATTTGACAATCATAGATAACTTCTATACTG
>OZ037777.1:57801231-57858731 GCA_964035525.1 Porites cylindrica | reverse complement strand
CAACAGGGGTGATTCTTAAGTCTGTCCGACCCCAGCACATAAAGGACAACTTGAGTGTTAACGACTTTCAACTCTCTGCAAAGGACATGGCCATCTTAAATCACATGAACACAAACACTCGGTTTTGCTGGGATCCAACGGCAGTCACGTGACATTGTATACACGGAAAATTTTGGCAAATTTTGTTAACGTTGATCAAACAAGAAAAGAAATTTGCGCACAAGTAATGTCCTCTTCCCTTGATGCTCGTTCCCCGTTGTGTTCTTTAACCAAGTTATTGGCTGCGTTGCCTGTGCAAGTGAAGCCTGCGATTTAATGCAATGAACTCTGTTTTAAGACCATGTTTGTTGTTCCTTTTTGATAAAATAGCACTCGCTGAATTAGTCGGATGAACAAGGAACGTGGTTCACTTCCTCTGATCATTTCCATTTGTTCCTCAATAGTCCGCAATACAAACGGCGCTTTCTGGGCGGACCGGGCTCAACGTAGTCCACAGAAAAAATATTTCTACTGCCATAGTTGGCAAATACCCTCCTCACACCGGAATGTTCAATTCCACGCCCGCATTTGAACTCTGTTGTGCACAAACATCCACGTCATGCATTCTCTCAACGACAAACCGCTGAAATTACCAGACAAGCTAATAAATAATAAAAAAATATATTTATATAGCGCCTATACTTTTCAGTGCTAAGTGAGGGTTCTGAATGGGTAAAATAATAAAAAAATAAAAGACTGACATGATCTTATGTGTATACTGAGGTCTACTGGTACAGAATATTATTTCTTTTATATCAAAAAGTAAGCACATTTGAGCAATTTTGTCAAATAATATAGTCGAAGATCATGAAAGGAGAGAAATCCCATTCCCATTTTAGAAATTGTTAACCCCTTTTCCCAGTGGTTAAATCCCAGCCCCAGTGTAGTAAACCCATTTTCCCAGAACATAAAAAGGCAAATCTTAGTTCCCATTTTACCCCTTCAGAACCCTCTTCTTTGTTTTCACTGAATGGCATGGTTACTCCTCATCTCGTCATGTTATCTCAACGACGTTTCCTAGACAACTCTCTGAGATCACACAGACTTTCTTTGAGGCCGGACTGACTCACGACACAGCTTTAGTCAGCTGTTTAGTGTTGGAAGAACTACAGAGTTAGAATATTTTTGGTTGTAGGTAAACCAATCGCAGCAATAAAATATTATTATTTAGGAGAGAAGACAAGATGAGGTTGGTTATTGTAGTGAATTTGTCTGCATTTAATACACATCACTGATAGTCAGATTTGTATTCTCATGGTTCAAATAAGAAGCTGTGAGGCCTTATGCAATAGGCTTGATTAACGCCGCTCTCTCGTGTCTGATCTTGCTTCTTTCCGAGAAGAGGGAGAGGGAGGGAGGAGAGGAAGGGTGCTTATTTCTTGAACAGTGGCTGTCAAACCAGCCTAGCTTCATATTTATACAGTTATCAATGCGAACAAGTCACCTGACAGGCATCTCTTTCCCATGCAGGTAACCAGATAGTCATAATTTCGACCCCTGTTGGGAAAACTCGGATTTGTCTGTGCTTCTCCCAGATGGTATCTATTTGCTTTCTGAAGCTCTTGCAAAAATCAAGATATTCGAACCTAACCTAACCAACAATACCGCGACAATCTCGTTGCCACTGTCACTGATAGTCACGTCACTTACCAAGTGTGTTTGCCGTTGTATTGTTGGAGGTGAAATTCGTTCTCCGATGAAACATTGTCCAGGCTGTCTTCAAAATTTGCTTCAACCAATCAGAAGTACTGCCCAGATCTGGATAGTTACGAAAATAAAAATCCATCCCCGGTGGGAGTCGAAGTAGCTCTCAGTACGGGGTGTACTTGGGGTGTACACGTGCAAGTTGATAGAGTGAAATACCTTGTACCAAATTCAGGGTTCGTACAGAGTCATAAGTGAATTACCTTCTCGTTATTGGTATTAATTTCGTAACGAAGCGTTAAGTCAAGTGCTAATAGTTTTGCCAGTTATATTTTTTTTGCAAGGTGAGATAACCATAGCTTATGCTAATCATCAAGCACTCAAGTGCTTAAAAGCTGCAAAAAGAGGTCGTGAAATTCCAAAAAAAAAGTTAAAATACGATAAAATCACCCTGAACTCCATGATAAGCACAGGCCGTACACGCCCGTCTTTACGAGGCTTGTGTGTCAATATTTAAGATGCGTCCTGCCAGCTGCTTGGGCTTGTTACCAGTCGACGGAGCCGGAGAAGATTATTAACAATTTGGCTCACAGGAACAGAACCTATTTTTTTGGCTTTAAAAATATTTGCGATTAGTGCGCTAAGCGTGCTCGTTTGCTTAACTGCCACACTTAGCGTGTCAAAAAGCATGCTACAAGAAATAAAGGTTTCAGCGCAGCGAACACTAGTTTGCGAACACGTTTTTCTCTGTTCGAACAATTTTAATATGTAAAACTATGTATTTAGTTAGACACGCTGATCTTCTTGTGACTGTGCTATTACAAGAAAAAAACTTTTAAAATATCTTGCAACTGGTAAACAAAAAAAGTAAACAGGTCTCTGTATCTTTTGCATCCTGTATTATGTGGATGTATATTTATCACGTCCGCTAAAGTCTGATTTTTTTAGGGACTTTAAGATTCAACGACGCGACGACAACGAGAACGTCGCTTAAAAAGTGAATTTGCGTTCTTTCAGTCTTTATAGCGATCATTCCTACCCACTTACTTTGTCAAATATAGGCGAACCCTCCTGAAGCTAAATTTCAAATGACCATATCCAAGCTCAGAAAGAGAAATAAAATTTCGTCGTTGCTTGTTAACGTCCTCCATAAACGCGAAATAAGGCATTTTCACGTCCTAGTCGTGCAAAAACGGGAAAGAAATGTACAAAAAGTGGGAAGTTGTTGTTTTGCTTATTAAACCTTTTTTTTTTTACCTTCTCGTTGCCGTCCGCGTCGTTGGATCTTAAAGTCTCTAATGTCCTTTAAAGGGCCACGATTTCCCCCTGTGACATCATGTGAAAACTGCTCTATAGACCTTTTTAGCTTGTCTGTTTTATCCCATTTCAGAGTACGTGATGCCCATGCTCTTAAGGGAATTTGCCTTTTGTCTTTTCTTCAATATCCTTCCCACAGTCCGCGTTACGGATTTCGTGCCGCCAGAGCTCCCGTGAGCGAGTGTTCAACCTATCCAGGGTAAATACCCTGGCAAAAAGCTAACCCTAATAAAGCTTCAAAGGGGGCTTTTTCTTCCCTCGTTCCCACCTGGTTAAAAGGTGTGTTCACACAGTTGAGGTCAATAATCACCTTACTTTAGCAACGTTGTACATCATAATATGCTCTTTAAGTGTGGTGTTTCCACTTGTTCCCAGCTTAACCTGCATGAGAAAACAGCCGACATTTGGTGACGTCACCACTGGTTTCCCCGCGTAATGACGTCTGAGAAACAAGCGCAGAAATTCCACACTGATGACGTGTCACTACCCACTGATCTGGGTAGTACTTCTGATTGGTTAAAAGTTTGCCTCAACTAATCAGAGGTTCTACCCAGATCAGGATAGTGACGAAAATAAAAATCCATCCGCGATGGGACCCGAAGTATCTCTTACTACGGGGGTGTACAAGCTTGTACATGTGCAACTAACTTCATGGATTGAAATACCTTGACAAAACGCAGGGTTTGTAAAAAGTCTTGAAATTTGTTCAGCAATTTTCCAGAACCTAAAAAAAGTCTGGAAAATGGAGATAAAGTCAGGAAAAATAGTAGAAATTCTTGAATTTTTCTTCTTTTTTTTTGCAAAGCTACAGTAACTAGTGCTTTATAAGTGAATTTTTTTCGTTTTGGTGAAATCTTACTCAATTTCTCCGGTATGTTTGCAGCCTATCATGGTCATGAAAAAAGCTTTTTTGTTCCTGCGTTTTTTAAGGTCTCTATTGATCAATGACCTATTTGATAATTTTGAGTCTGGAAAAAGAAATTATTGTTTTGTAAAAAAATCTGAAAAAAGTCTTGAATATATTTTCTGGTATATGTGCAAAGCGAAAAAGGATCACCCTCGGAATTTCAGAAAGTAACGCAGGGATGTTGGAACGGACCGAAAAGAATTGTTACCAGGCCTGTCTCCATTGGTTCCTAGGAGAACTTCGATGCGAACGCAGGCGTCTAGAGATTTAGAATCACGCTTACGATTAACGCCACTTTGAAACATGTGGCTAAGCTCTCTCTTTGTTTGTAATTTAATGTTTAAAAGATAAAGACATTCATGCCAGGTTTATCCGTAAGGATAATTTTCTCGGTTTTTATCTGTTGATTTCCTAACGTGAGTAATTGTAATACTTGAACCTGAAGTTCCGACTTTGCCGTCAACGTGTGATCGTGGCAGTAACTTTTATGCGGAGACCAAATTTATGGATTGTAGTAGTCGTTGAGAGGAAAATCGAGATATTTAGAGTCGCGTTTACGGCAGATAGCAAACATTAGACCCAAGGTGACATTTCCTTGAATCAGGAAATAAACAGGAACAAATTTTGCAAAATACATGTTATGGATTAAACTGGTCAACAGCGAACTACTACCTTTTTTGTGTAGATACAGCAAGATAAACAAATACAACAAGTGAATCGGCTTCTGACGCTGAAAACTGAGCAAGAGTGGAGCAGTGGTAAGCACTTGATTCCCTTCCCCGGGCCGGGGAGGGGGTTACCGGTACTTCCTACAATGGCCTTTGTGGAGAGGCTCCGACTAAAAGGGGTACCTTTTTCATGCTTTTGGTATATGAAATGCTACGAGTTTGTTGTTGGTTTTCTGCCTCTCCGAGAGGTTTTTCTCTGGGTTCTCCGATTTTTCCCTCTCAACCAAAAACCAACCTTTCCAAAGTCCAATTCGACCCAGAACAGACGGACGCGTATAAGTTTTTAGCAACTTCTAAGTGCTCCGTGGGAAACAAATTACAAATTACCAGTTTATTTGTTTATTTTTTTAGACTGATACCTTGGTTACGTCAGAATTAACGTTGCCGTTTGACGTGAAAATGTGATTCTAAATCTCTCTTATATAGGAAATGCTGATTTTTTTGTTAAAGAGAAAATAGATAGTTAAGGAGAAACACAAGAGGTCTTAACAACGAAAGGCTCAATAAAGTTTCCTCGTTGAGTTTGCTATCTCATGCGCTTTATTTTTAAAAACCTGTTGAGATTACAAATATACAAATTATAATGAAACTTCCATGTGCGGCCTTCTAGGATACGCGACATGTTTTCCTACTCTAAGGTTCTCTTAACACTACTGAAAACTGGACCACCAAATCTTTACACTTTAGGTGGATATTATTTTTCTACAGCAAGTACTTAAAAAGACATACTACTCTTCTATACTAACATACTAACCTATAATGTTTAGTTAAGGTAAAAAACCACTGCAAAAACCGTGAACGAACAATCTTGCTCAACGTCGGATCCAAAAAGATCGTGATCAGTCAAAATAGAAAAAATTGAAAACGTTACAGTCAAGAAGACTTTTGCAGGGACTGATCAAACAAAGTGAAATACTAACCTATGCTCAGGCATGAATATTATACAATGAAATAACCTTAGTTTACCACTGTTATGGCTAGTTTGGAGTTTGGACAAGTTGGTTCCGCTAGACTTTTAGTTGACTTGAGTCGTCAAACCTTATTTCATAATGCAAGGTTGCAGAACTATATACTGTACTTCTATGTCCACAGAAAGATTGGCTTTAAAATATATACAATTCGACTAAACTATAAACCTTGCAATGTTGTTTACATTGTAATCAAACTTCAATTTGCGATTAAGAATCTCGTTTACGTGAAAAGTATTTGTTAGTTGTAGCCTTAGTGACTAATTAAGGAAGTAAGTTAACAAATTACCTAAATAGATAGCCTAGGAAATTATCTAATCCTGATGTTATTCGCGTCGCAATTACAGTGTATCATTGTCCTAGCTACCGATGTACACTTTTACGAGGCTGGTGATTGGTGCCTTTGCAAGACATTTTAGACCGAGATTAGTCAAGAGTACTCAAGGTACCTATGTACACACACACATACAAATTCATAAAATCAGCGCGAAAAATAATCAAGCCGGCAAAGATGAACAGCTGGGCAGAGCAAGTCAGTTCTCTTTTAATTCTTCTAGTCTGGGTTATGTTCGTATGCTGCAAGGATTGACCATTTACATTTTCCGCCAGGGACTACCTCATTGGAATTCTGCGGAAGGGCTGTTCTGTTCTGTTCCATGGTGTGTCGTTAGTGTAATACCTGGAACAGTAATGTATAAAAACATAAAAATTAGTAAAACACATATATTAATTACAAAAGACTCCAGCTGGGGTAAGTGGCATTTACGTTCATTTTACATGGAAGAGGGATTTATCATAAGGGAAAAGTTTACTTATTTAAGTGTATCTCACCGCTAAAACTTTCCAATTAGGCATCACCTATGAAAAGCAGGGTGCACAACTAAAATAGGTTTGAAACTCCTTGCCTTGATGACCTTTGGAATCTCGGTCTTTTCTCTGTATAGTCCAAGTTTAGAGCCAGTGTACTACTGTCAGTGTCCGCGAAAAGTCCTGTAGTTACGTTCAAGACGCCATACACAGCCGACAATTTGTAGTTTTTAGTGTTTTCGATCAATTCTCAGATCTAGATCTCCGCCACGATATGTTTATTCCGATTATCTTTATATCAAACAAAAAACTACCTTGGGCTGTTTGTTTTGGTTACAGTTCGGGAATTCACATACCATAGTATATTCAGCCAACCCTCATGTTCATATTGAGCGGTAACAAATAAAAGAATATTCAATTATTTGTGCCTCATATATCACGAAAAAGAAAAAAGATTTAAAATCATTCTGTGTTACAGTAGGGATACGGGGCTTTATTTTTTGTGTGCGTTTAGTATCTATCGATGTTACAAAGCGGTTGATTGATATTTTACCTCAGTCATAGTAAAAGCTGACTTCAGGTGTAGTCAATAATGTGGCTTTCAAGGGTAAATACCGCCTTTTAAATTATTTAGTACTTGAAAGTACAAATGTACCTAAGTTGATAAAACTGCAATACAAAAAGACCTGGCAGATTTCCTATGGCCCTAATTATCAGAAAGCACACGAATTACCTTCACTTTTCTTCACCAAAGTGAAATGACACGTCATCCCCAATCAGCATGAAAGGTGCCCACTGTCTCACTTCAGAGAAACCGTTATTTCGCATCCACTTCATGGCCCGGTGAAGACATTCACATGCACTTTCTCCTTGGACAAGGTTTTCGTAGAATCTTCTCATGAATTGTTCTGTTGCATCGTCTTGTAAGGCCCACAGTGCCACCAACACTGAGCGTGCACCTGATCCTAAGAATGCTCGAGCGATTCCAACAACGCCTTCTGTTTTGATCTGTCCACGTGCGGTATGGCAACAGCTAAGGACCACCAGTTTGGCTGACAGTCTAACTTGTGAAATGTCGGTCATTGTCAGTAAGTAGTCTGCTTCATGTGGAGTCTCCATTGTGGGGTCAAGTGGGGTAAGGGAAATTTCTCCTCTTTCGGCATCACCATGAGCAGCGAAATGTATGAGACTCACTAAGGGTATTCTCTGAAGAACTTCTTGCCTTGTTGCTTGCTCTCCTATTAAAAGGTGAGATTCAGGTAGTAGTCTTGCAATCATCTCTGCTTCCGCTTTCGCGCCAGGCAGTGGACAGAGATACCTTAACTCTCCCTTGAAATACACATTCGTCACTTTTGGCTCACCCACAATCAATGCACCAGTTTCCCTGTGAGAGTCCGCTGGACTGTCCAGAATGAGCTTGAGCGTCGTCAAAGAAGGAACAATGCGTATCCTGAATGAATCTGATAAAAAGTGGTTACTTTCATCATGTAATGCTGCAAACGGAACTTTGAAGAAGCAGCGATCAGGAACAACAATAATTTCAGATCCTTCTAGTACGTCACTTACAGGACCAATCAACATGTTGTAAATCTGAACAAGTGTTGGCGGTTCAGGGTCTGTGTGTACTTCGTCCTCATCTAAAGAAAGACGCAAGGATGAGAGACTATCTTCCAGATTTGATTCGTTTGTAAGTTGGTTGGTGTAAGAGGAGAAGAGTGATCGGTCTTCGCATTGCTCTTGAGGTAAAACGTGAAAATTTCTTAATAAGCTTTCGTTTCCAAAAAGGTCATCCACAGAGATTTTGCCGTCCTTGCTAACATAGCTTTCACAAAGTTCCGTTCTTCGGCAAGCCACCAGTTTGCTTTGTTTCAAAACCCACAAAAATATGTTGTCAGAGTAGTAGGAGATGTATAGGCAAGTGCTGTTGCCATTTTTCGTCGTTACTTCCTCAATGCCAACAAACGATTGTGTGGCGATGGATATTTCTTTTTCAATAAAGTAACGGTTTGACATTAGTTCTGCAAGAGCTTTGGCCCGTCCAAGTTCAGCAACGTGTAAAGCTTCATAGGGTTTCCCATAAGAAAAACTCAATGAACTAAACAGCCGATAGGGTTCAGCGTGGTTGTCAAAAAATGATATCTTGCGGCCATCTTTGTTTCCTAGAAAGCTATGCATTTTTTCGAAAATTTGAATACTTCTACGGAGAAGCAATAAGGCTTCAGATATGTTTCCTTTTGAGTTTAAAACACACCAAAATAGGGAAAGTAAAGAGTGATATTGCAAATTGATGTTTACAGTCCTCCTGCTAATATCAAGAGAATTCTGAAAATATTTTTGAGCCTTCACATCTTCACCTAGGCTCAGGTGGCATGTTTCTTCTATGTCTCTGTCGACAATGGTAAGCGCTTTATGAAGATATTCTTCAGCCTTGGCATATTCTCCGACAGACTGGAATACCACTCCTAGGTTTGCGTAGCATGTCGCTTCTCCGTCTCTGTCGCCAATGTCTGTCTTCATGGTAAGTGCTTTATGAAGATATTCTTCAGCCTTGGCATATTCTCCGACAGACTGAAATAACGTTCCTAGGCTTCCGTAGCATGTCGCTTCTCCGTCTCTGTCGCCAATGTCTGTGTTGATGGTAAGTGCTTTATGAAGATATTCTTCAGCCTTGGCATATTCTCCGACAGACCGAAATAACGTTCCTAGGCTTCCGTAGCATGTCGCTTCTCCGTGTCTGTCGCCAATGTCTGTGTTGATGGTAAGTGCTTTATGAAGATATTCTTCAGCCTTGGCATATTCTCCGACAGACCGAAATAACGTTCCTAGGCTTCCGTAGCATGTCGCTTCTCCGTGTCTGTCGCCAATGTCTGTGTTGATGGTAAGTGCTTTATGAAGATATTCTTCAGCCTTGGCATATTCTCCGACAGACTTAAATAACGTTCCTAGGCTTCCGTACCATGTCGCTTCTCCGTGTCTGTCGCCAATGTCTGTGTTGATGGTAAGTGCTTTATGAAGATATTTTTCAGCCTTGGCATATTCTCCGACAGACCAAAATAACGTTCCTAGGTTTCCGTAGCATGTCGCTTCTCTGTGTCTGTCGCCAATGTCTGTCTTGATGGTAAGTGCTTTATGAAGATATTCTTCAGCCTTGGCATATTCTCCGACAGACCGAAATAACGTTCCTAGGTCTCCGTAGCATGTCGCTTCTCCGTGTCTGTCGCCAATGTCTGTCTTGATGGTAAGTGCTTTATGAAGATATTCTTCAGCCTTGGCATATTCTCCGACAGACCAAAATAACGTTCCTAGGTTTCCGTAGCATGTCGCTTCTCCGTCTCTGTCGCCAATGTCTGTCTTGATGGTAAGTGCTTTATGAAGATATTCTTCAGCCTTGGCATATTCTCCGACAGACCGAAATAACGTTCCTAGGTCTCCGTAGCATGTCGCTTCTCCGTGTCTGTCGCCAATGTCTGTGTTGATGGTAAGTGCTTTATGAAGATATTCTTCAGCCTTGGCATATTCTCCGACAGACCAAAATAACGTTCCTAGGTTTCCGTAGCATGTCGCTTCTCCGTCTCTGTCGCCAATGTCTGTCTTGATGGTAAGTGCTTTATGAAGATATTCTTCAGCCTTGGCATATTCTCCGACAGACTGGAATACCACTCCTAGGTTTGCGTAGCTTGTCGCTTCTCCGTGTCTGTCGCCAATGTCTGTCTTGATGGTAAGTGCTTTATGAAGATATTCTTCAGCCTTGGCATATTCTCCGACAGACCAAAATAACGTTCCTAGGTTTCCGTAGCATGTCGCTTCTCCGTCTCTGTCGCCAATGTCTGTCTTGATGGTAAGTGCTTTATGAAGATATTCTTCAGCCTTGGCATATTCTCCGACAGACTGAAATAACGTTCCTAGGTTTGCGTAGCATGTCGCTTCTTCGCGTCTTTTGCCAATGTCTGTGTTGATGGTAAGTGCTTTATGAAGATATTCTTCAGCCTTGGCATATTCTCCGACAGACTGAAATAACGTTCCTAGGTTTCCGTAGCATATCGCTTCTCCGTCTTTGTCGTTGATTTCTTTGTTGACACCGAGTGCTTTTTTAAGGAATGCTTCTGCTTCCTTGTATTCACATTTTTGGTAGTACATTGTTGCTAGCATTAAGGCTGTCTCACCTTCTTCTTTTTTTCTCTTACAGTCACGAAGTAGGACTAAAAGGTTTTTGCCAGATTCTATAGCCGGTGAAAGATTCTTAATAGCAGCATACCCATCAAACAGCCTTTTGTACAGCGTTATACTCAATTTTGCGGCAGAGTCATTTTCTATCTCTAAGGCCTTGTTGTTTAGGAGTATTATGCACTCGCTCCACAGCATGATAGCCTGGACAACTCGTTTAGTTTTCGAAAGGAAATCTCCCGTAATCACGCCGTGGAAAATCTTTTCTAGAACCTTGTCCATAACGGCTTTCTCTGAAAGATAGGTAAAAACAAGACTAGCAATATTAGCAAATTGTTTTACGGAAGTAGAGTTATAGTCACAAACGCTATAATTGATATCCCCTTGGTTAAGTAATAGCTAGGAAAAAGAAATTTTCCCTCAAAATAAATATTTTTTTCTATTACATGAACAAATCTGTTATTGGGTCAGGTATCTCTTTATGTAAAAGTGTAAAATATGTAAAGGTGACCTGGGTTTGGAAAGCAAAGCTGGATTTGCACTTAAAAGCAGTTCGTTTTCGATGTATTAAAATGATATTTTAATGTTTAAAAATACATGTGTATGTCTATAGTTCGTGTCTGCAGACTTGTATTTACAAAAAAAGACACAACAACAAAAGTTTTAAGGCTTCATTGGATTTTCAAAAAATTAAAAAACCACGTGTTTCTCTGGTAAAATTTTGAGTTAGGAACTTCCAAAGCAGGAAGTAAAGCTAATAAAAGTAAACGACAACCGTGCAAATTGAAGTGTCAAGGATTTTACGAGTTTTGGAAGAATCGGCTTCAGTGTAAATCCTGTTTTGAAAGCTTAACACTTCAGGAAACACTTGTTGCCTTATTGTTAAATCTTGCACGAAGACCACATTTCAGCGTCTCTTGAGTGTCCTCGGAGAGAGTTTAAGACTGGGTTTAAAACTGCAGACGTATTTAATTGCGTGAAGAGTTTCCAACGACTGACTACACTGATTCTGTTCTTAGTAAACATCTTACATTGTAGACTTACGTTGCCTAAACTGTTACGCAAAGAAACGAAATTGTTTGTTTGTGTGTGATTTTTTACAAAATCGCTTACTTAAGGTGAAATGTAATATAAAAACCAGCTCCTTTTCTTGTCACTACAGGTAAACCCTAGCTATTCCCAAGGAGATTTTAACCTTAAATTTTCCTTTATTTTACAGTAACTATATTATAATGATCGTAGTTATTTGGGAGCGCTCATTCTGAAAGTCGTTTATGATGATATCTCGATCAGCTAGAAATCAGTTGCAAGTCACGTTTATAAAAAGAAAATATTCTTCTTGAACCAGTCATTCAAATAGTTTTAAGTAAAGACGGTCGCCTTAATTGAAGGCCATCGGGTTGTGAAAAGCTCGTCGAAAACTAATTGCAAAGTTGCTGTAGTGATATGATTATGCCTAAGCTTAATATATGGCTCTGGTTCGCTCGAAAAGTGAAAAAGAAAACGTAGGAGAAATTTGTGCCGAAAAAGGTCAGCTAGAAAGTGGCTCCCAAACAAATGAATGTTTAAAGGTAAGCAATGCATGTGGCCATTTGCGGCGAAGTCTCGGCCAAGTTGTCCGAATTGATTGCTAGGCTGGACAAGCTATCAGACCTATAAGGCACGGAAACCACGCCGTGACGCAGGATTAAATACCCAACAACTTTCTTTGGGTTCTTTGGGTCTTTACTGCCTAGACCACCACGATAAACGCGGTTAACTAAACAAAACATGGATGAGTTTTCAGTTCCTCAGTATAAATTCGTTGGACAGTCGAGAAATAACAAACATTGTGGAGGAGTTGGAGTGTATGTTAATCAATCTTACCAGTTCACAGAAAGAGCAGATTTGTCGAGGAATCTGGATAGTGTAATGGAGGCACAATTTATAGAACTTAATTCTACCTGGAGTTATTAAAACCGCGTTAGCAAACATTTTGTAATTTTTCGCAACTTCCCCTGTCTAATGACTTGACATATGTTTACTGTGTGGTTTGCTTATGTTGTTTCTTTTTTCTTGCTTGTTTTGTGGCTAGGGATTTGTGTAGAAGTGGATGTAGACAGAATTACTACCTCCCCCCCCTGCCTCTTCCGATTTTTTTCCCTACCCACAATTCTTTCTCTAACACAAGTGACAGTTATTTAAAATCAGCGCGCGCCTAAAGCTGGTTTCAGTGCCGTTTATCAGTTTAGTTTTGTATATGTGAAAACAAGGCTAAGGTGATTCGCCGACCGTGTGACTCTACATCCGGGAACTTAAATAAGACGAGTGTAAGAGAAAAGTCCAGAGGTGTTTATCTGGCAGTAGGGTGAGTTTTTCCGAGTTATTCGATGATATTTCGCTCATGTTAAACGTGAGAAGATTATGCGTGGTTGTGGATAGTCTTATCAGTGCCGCGAAAGTGTGTGATTGTGTGATTCCCGCATGGTGTTGAAAGGTATGTGATCGCGTGGTTGAACTGCGTGTTCGGCAAAATATTCTGTGCCAGAAATAAAAACGTTTTGTCGGAGTCTAGCTTAGCTTATTGTACCTTGGAAAGCAACTTTCGACTCAGGAAACCATAGGCCGGTTTTTGCAGATAAGAAGGTGATAATTTGTGTAGTAAATTTCATTCAGTTTGTTGTCTATTTCATGCGAAATCCTGTCGTTTATCGGACCGTGAAAGGAGTAGTGTTTTTCTAATGCAATTCCAGCTGCACCCAGCCCCCCTCCCCCCTTCCCTCTGGGGCTGACCCTTGGGCATTAGCATTTTTTTTTGCCTTGGATGGCAAATTCCAAGGGGTGGAGACTCTCGAGCTGTCAAATTCCCCGGGGTGGGGACCAAAAAAGAGGGCAAATGCCCCTTCCTCCGTCAACGCTGCAACATTGTTCAATGATCGCACAGTCGAGTAGTGCAATTTTAAGCTTTTTAGTGTGCGATTTTTTGTTTCAATTAACGTCTTCCTTTGTAATATTGCTATTCTAATAAGACTTCACGCCGTGACGACACCAATTTATGGTTTTAGCATTGTTATGAAGTTGTTGACATTAAAATTATTAGTGCGCTGTTAAGTTAACTGTTATGAAAAAAACAGAATAGTTTTATGAATATGAAAGGATTTTCTTCAAATAATATCAACGGAAATTTAATTCAATAATAAAACCAAGAAAACGTTGATTCACGCCGATAGCTCCCGATTTTGCTATGTAATTCTGGTTTAATAAGCGATGAAGAAATGTATACATAAAATCGAGAACATGCTTTTACAAACCTCTTCAATTTTTTCCCGTCTTTGACAGATGAGCCAATCTGCTTGTTTTTCCAGTAAAATCCTCTGTGTAGTTATATTCTGATAGGAAACCGCGTGTGTTTCAAAAGCTTGAGGTTGGCCCCGGGGTTGGCAAATGCGCGGCTCTCGGGCAGCGCAAAATTTGCAAATGCCCCACCCCCGGGACTGACAAGGCGGGAAAAGACAAGACAAGACAGGACAATGCTTTATTTGGAGTCTTATACAGTCCTATGTACATCGACTTTCTAACCAAATAATTTAAAATCATAACACACATTGCACACTAGTGAAACTATAATCAATGTTAACCTAAAGAACTAATGATCTTCTTTTCTCATAGCAGTCGAATACGTATTTCGCACGAATACGTATTTTTGCACTGGTTTGTTCTTGCTCGGAGGGTTTATTAACAACAGAAAAACATCATCTGGTGCCATTCTGTTTACTGCTATTCGGTATTCTTTGTTTAAGTATTCAAATAAATTCTTTCTTTTTTCTTGATACGCAGGGCACAGAGTTAAAAAGTGTATTTCATCTTCTACGTCTTTTTTACAGATAGGACAGATCCTCTCTTCCGGTTTCTTATAAGGTCTTATATACCGACCTGTCTCTATCGCTAATTTGTGATTACTTAGACGGAGTTTAGTTAGAGTTATCCGGTGTCGGATGTTGGTGACCTTACGGAGATAATCTTCACATTTATAGTTCTCTATTGTTTTAAATTTTCGGAAGGTTCTTAGTTTGTTCTTTTGGTTGGCGTCTTTTCTTACGTCATTGTTTACGTCACTAACCATGTTTGTAATTCGATGTCTTTCAGTCTTTGTTTGATAATGTTCAAGATTCCTATGTCATTTTCATGTGCTTTTGTCCAGAGGTATCCCAGCCCTATTTGGTCTAATACGCGTTTGATTTTTTGGCTCCATAATTCCTTATTGATCCTCGACTTTATATCATTATAAACCACCTGTCATAATTTGTGTTTTGGGTGTTTGGTTAGAGTTAGCCAAAACTTAAAATTCCTATATTGTGCTTCAATTTTTATTGGGAATCTTCCTGTTTCAGCCCTACATGCATTGTTGCTGCAGTATTTACGCAATAGCGCGGGGGGGGTGGGGGGAGGGTGCTGGGCGCAGCTGGAATTGACTGATGCATTAGTTGTTATGTAAGCCTCTTTCGCTACAGTTCACTCAACTTTAAAATTTTCTAGACTGAAATGAGACCGGTTTGAAACTTCACGAAGTTAGATTACTGAATAAATGTTCTAAAATTTGCGTCATTTTTAATTTGGAGTCGTTCGAATGCTTCTAGGGACCATGAACTTACTGCCCGGTGTCAGATAAAAGATTTTAATCGGCCTTTGAATGAGTTTTATTGTTTTAAATTGCCAAGTAGTAGAATGAATTGATATTTTTGCTAACCCGGTTTTCAAAAATCCAGGTATATACAGTACTAAGAAATCGTGTCCGTTCAATTACAACTTGCCTCTTTCATTCAGAATCAAAACGGTATACAATGAACCACTGGTTTTACATAGGGTACGCTATTGCACGTACTTAACAAAAACCAAAATATTATCAATGCAGGATACTGGGTACTTCCTGAAAATCACAAAAAATTAATTCCCAGCAAGAAAATATCGGGCGCCATATGGGACAATATTGTCATTCAATTTATATTGGTTTTAATAAATATATATTCGTACCATTGCATGATATATTCATGCCTAATAAAACATATTCGTACCATTGTATAATATATTTATGCCTATACAGCTTTAAAAATGTATACGCCTATTGCGCCTGCTGTTCAGCGGAGTTAATAGGGGGTGCGATGCAGAGAGGAATAAGAAAAATTATCACTTTCGTAAAACTTATTGTAGCTAAAATTTTCGGGAAAATAATACTGAAACCCTTTTAATTTAAAAAAAAAACTCAAGTTGCCCTAGGATTACCGAACAGATAAATTTTTTATCGCCACTCAGAATACATTTCTAGAGATCTAAAAGTACTCTGGATAGCCTAAAAGTGTTTCCAGTGCATTTAGGAGGAAATCGTCGTCGGGTGCCCCTGTTATGTATTACAGTAACCACCTGCTAATGAGAACATACTTTGTTTGAAGTCTGGCAAAATAGGTTCTTGTATTTCGGGATACTTCTTAGGAGTTTACGCTAGTATCTTGCTCCGCCCTGATTGAGCCACAGCAGGAGTTTCTGGCGATAGGGAGTCCGTACAGTCTGTGTAAGAACAGAGTTATTGTTTTTTTTAAAAAAAAAGTAAATAATATTACGTTTCTCAGTATAGCGATGTATATTGAAATATAAGCACAGTTGCTGTGGTGTATTGTCCAGCAAGGAATAATGTAGGGGGAAAGCTTGAACTGCAGGCTGTCATCAACGCTAAAAGCACTCAGTAGCGGAGGAAGATTAAGTAACTTAGAAAGCAAGAATCAGCAGGTCGCTCCCATTTTTTATCTATTTTCGACTTTACTACTATTTTACCCAAATTCCGTTCATTCTTTCACGAATGCAACGTGATTTACGTAAGCAGTCGATGAAAATACCTTACCTTAAACAGAAATTTTAAGATGGAAGATCGGGTCACCTTGTCTTATTAATCCAATTACCAAAACGTCAAAATTTTGTGCATCTTAGAAAAAGAGAAAACAAAGCGTTAAGAGGGTGTAGGCGCTACGTGTCATGAAATGTCAACTTATCGGTATAGTATTGTGCAGGGATAAAACTGAAATAAACAACAAAACAAAACAAAAACAAAAAACAAAATCAAACAAAACAATAACAACAAAACCAGAACTATTGTAGGATTGTTCCAATGTATAGGAAGAAAAGTAGCTAAATATAACCCCTCCTAAAGATAAGGGAAGCGCAGCTTACCATATGCCCTAATGATTGGTAAATATGACCCAAAATATACGTCTAGAATAGTTACTAAATGTTAACAGACTTCTTCATTAGGGACAGCTAAGGATAGAGAAAAGGGGGTAATTTCGTTGTTCTCCTAGTAAACTTATCTTTCCATTTACATGTATGAGTGTCAGTTATGACGTAACCTCATTATTAAACCCTTAGTAAAAAAGCGAAGTTTACGATTTCATAAAGAAAGATACGAATTTCAATGTGATAGAAGTGATAATCAGCATGACATGACGAAGAAAATACCCCGGATCAAGAGTCTCGTCTGGGAGTCAAGGTTTTCTTTCTTTGTCTCAAGATCGTGAAATGTCACACATGACCATAATCACAAGAAGAGAGATGGGTTTTAGCTAGAAGGTGAGGTTATACCCATTTTCCTTAGCCGCTATCCCTATTGAGCCTAAGTAACTGCTGAATAATATTATCTGGCTGTTTACCGCATGGCCACAAACCCCCGGTGACCCTTTGAAAGCTATTGCCGCACTCATGCGCAGTACCCTAAAGTAAATAGCCCGCATGGAGACGAGGCTCTACTGTCCCTTCGAGTTGCGCTTTTAGGTTGAATTAATAATATCTTAGGAAAAAGACGCCTAAAATTATGAATAAATCTGAAGAAAACGCCTGAAGAGAAAGTCTTTATACAAAAGAGGCGAATGATCAATATCGTGCTTGTTTGGCGTTTTTTACTCGATATTTCGGTTTCTGTGACATTAAAAAATGATCAGAGTCAAAAGGCATTCCGCGGCATGACTTTTTCATAGGAACCCATTAAATGTCTGTAAAACATCTTTTCGAAGAAGCGAATGTTGCCTAGACATTTCTTTAGCTAGCGGAAGAGTAAAATTACTAGATGATTGTTTTCTATCTATACCTTTTGAAGTGTTTAAATTAACTTCCCTGTATGCCATTTTAGGAAGCCGGGTCTCATTTTTAACAGATCACTCGACTCCAAATTTGGCAAGTGCTCGTTAGCAAGGATTAATAAATTTTAGTTTCGAGAAAAGTGACGGAAACAGGTATTAAAAAACTCCTCGCTTTCGTAAAACTTTAAATAGCAATCAACCGCACTGTTACGATTTTCGCATTTGAAGAGGGAGAACCCAATAAATTTAAATTTGAACTTGCCCTATGATGACCGAAAAGATAAATAATTTATAGCACCTCAGCCACCGCTTCTCAAAGAATGCACAGCTGTTAAACTTAAAATAATGTACAAGAAAAACTTACTAATATCTGATTGGCTGAGAAAGGAGTTCAGTTCTTCTGTAACACGAGTGCAAACTTGTATCACGACTGCAAATTACAAATGGTTTCTGATTGGCTGAAAACACAAAAGAAACCACCAAGAACCAATCAGATTTTAGCTGTTTTAGCAACAAAATTTAACAAAATGGCCACGGATTTCTGCATTCTAGCACCCTAGCTGGCCCAAAACAAGTTTTAATGCGTTAAGGAGAAAGCAGAGGTTACGCGACTTTATTTTTGTAGAGTTAGCGAAACTGTTAGGAAGTATTCTTTGTTGTTCCCTTTCTTTCTGATTTTGTTTGGTTTCAAAAAACTCGCAAACGAACTAGAATAATGGGTGATATGATTTTTCTTGATTTTTAATGCCATCAGTTTGAATGGTGGACAGTTATGTCAATTTATCCATTATTTTTCCAAAAGCATATGAATATACAGTACAACTAGAAAATAAAACATCAAAAATGCCTGTAACGTCTTGAATCTCTATTTCTTCTTCTACTTCTGAGAATTTGAACGGTTAGTGACGGTCACTGAGTAGGGTAGGCCACTCACATTAGCATAGCTACAAAGGAGTTATGCCTTAAAATCTATAATCTATAAGAAATAAAAAACAATTTGTACTCACAGGAATTCTGATATGTCCACCGGAGTGTTGAAACTTGGTTAATGGCGGGTCTGTTATGGGGTGTGGCTTAGCTTTGTTTCAAGAAAGGAAATATATAGTATGATGTCAACGTTCGAGAATGAAGTAATTCATTATTGCTTTTTAAACGTATGATTAACATTAGGCTTAACAAAAAAAATCGTAAGAAAGAGAAACCAAACTGTGGTTTCCGAGATATTTGGATATGTCAAGCGGTTTCACAAACGGTTTAGTGAAAAACTAAGTGAAAGACATGATAATTTTGTGTTGGTCACTTAGTATCTTGCCCTGCCCTGGCTGAGCCACAGCAGGAGCTCCTTGCCACAGGTAGTCCGTACAAGCTGTGTAAGAGCAGAGTTACTGTTCTTTTTTTAAAAAAGTAAGTAATATTACGTTTCTCAGTGTAGCGATGTATATTGAAATATAAGCACAGTTCGATGAAAAACGAACGTTAAAGTGCTTTGCCCGTGGTGTACTGTCCTTCAAGGAATAATGTAGGAGGAAAGATTGAACTGCAGGTTGTCATCAACGCTAAAAGCACTCAGTAGCTAGCGGAGGAAGATTAAGTAACTGAGAAAGCAAGTATCGGCAGGTCGCTCCCATTTTTTATCTAGTTTTCGACTTTACCACTATTTCACCCAAATTCCGTTCATTATTCTTTCACGAATGCAACGTGATTTACCTAAGCGGTCGATGAAAATATCTTACCTTGAACAGAAATTTTAAGATGGAAGATCGTGTCAACTTGTCTTATTAATCCAATTACCAAAACGTAAAAATTTTGAAAATATCTTACCTTAAACAGAAATTTTAAGATGGAAGATCGGGTAAACTTGTCTTATTAATCCAATTACCAAAACGTAAAAACTTTGTGCATCTGAAAAAAAGAGAAAACAAAGCGTTAAGAGGGTGTAGGCGCTACGTGTCATGAAATGTCAACTTATCCGTAATATTGTGTAGGGAGTTATCTGAAATAAAAAAACAAAACAAAAACAAAAAAACAAAATCAAACAAAACAATAACAACAAAACCAGAACTATTGTAGGATTGTCCAATGTATAGGAAGAAAAGTAGTTAAATATAACCCCTCCTGAAGATGAGGGAAGCGCAGCTTACTATATGCCCTAAACAACTGGTAAACATGACCTAAAATATACATCTAGAATAGTTACTAAGGGTTAACAGACTTCTTAATTAGGGGCAGCTTAGGATAGAGAAAAGCGGTAATTTCGTTGTTCTCCCAGTAAACCTATCTTTCCATTTACATGTATGAGTGTCAGTTATGACGTAACATCGTTATCAAACCCTTCGTAAAAATGCTAAGTTTACGATTTCATAAAGAAAGATACGAATTTCAATGTGATAGAAGTTATAATCAGCAAGACATGACGAAAAAAAATACCCCGGTCAAGGGTCTCGTCTGGAAGTCAAGTTTTTTTTCTTTGTCCCACGATCGTGAAATGTCACACATGACCATCATCACAAGAAGAGGGATAGGTTTTAGCTAGAAGGTGACGTTATACCCATTTTCCTCAGCCGCTATCCCTATTGAGTCTAAGTAACTGCTGAATAATAGTATCTGGCTGTTTACCGCATGACCACAAACCCCCGGCGACCCTTTGAAAGCTATTGCCGCACTCATGCGCAGTGCCCTAAAGTAAATAGCACGCATGGAGACGAGGAAGGATGATAAAAGCTTATCGACATGGCTCTGATGCCCCTTCGAGTTGCGCTTTCAGGTTGAATTCATAATATCTTAGAAAAAAGACGCCTAAAATAATGAATAAATGTAAAGAAAACACCTGAAGAGAAAGTCTTTATACAGAAGAGGCGAATGCCCAATATCGTGCTTGTTTGGCGTGTTTTACTCGATATTTCAGTGTCTGTGACATGAAAAAATGATCAGAAACAAAAGGCATTCCGCGGCATGACTTTTGATAGGAACCCAACGAATGTCTGTAAAATATCTTTTCGAAGAAGCGAATGTTGCCTAGACATTTCTTTAGCTAGCGGAAGAGTAAAAATTCCCGTAAAAGTTACTAGATGATTGTTTTCTATCTATGCTTTTTAAGGTGTTTATATTAACTTCCCTGTATAGGATTTTAGGAAGCTAGGTCTGATTTTTCACAGATCACTCGACTCCAGATTTGGCAAGTGCTCGTTAGAAAGGATTAGTAAATTTTAGTTTCGAGAAAAGTGACAGAAATAGGTATTAAAAAACTGCTCGCTTCCGTAAAACTTTAAATAGCAATCAACCGCACTGTTAGGGTTTTTGCATTTGAAGTGGGAAAACCCAATAAATTTAAATTTAAACTTGCCCTATGATGACTTAAAAGATAAATAATTTATAGCACCTCAGCCACCGCTTCTCTTAGAATGCACAGCTGTTAAACTTAAAATAATATACACGAAATAATTACTCAATTCTGACTCGCTGAGAAAGGAGCGCAGTTCTTCTGTAATACGATTGCAAACTTGTAACACGAATACAAAACTTGTAACACTATACTAATGCAAATTGTAAATGGTTTCTGATTGGCTGAAAACACAAAAGAAACAACCAAGAACCAATCAGATTTTAGCTTTTTTAAAAACAAAATTTAAGAAAATGGCCATGGTTTTCTGCATTCTAGCACTCTAGCTGGCCTAAAACAAGTTTTAATGCACCAAGGAGGAAGTAGAGGTTACGCGGCTTTATTTTTGTAGAGTTACCGAAACCGTTAGGAAGTATTCTCTGCTGTTCCCTTTCATTCTGATTTTTTTTGGTTTTAAAAAACGCGCGAACCAACTAGAATAATGGGTGATATGATTTTTCTTGATTTTTAATGCCATCACCTTGAATGGTGGACAGTTATATCCATGCATTTATCCATTATTTTTCCAAAAGCATATGAATATACAGTACAACTAGAAAATAAAACATCAAAAATGCCTGCAACGTCTTGAATCTCTATTTCTTCTTCTACTTCTGAGAATTTGAACGGTTAGTGACGGTCACTGAGTAGGGTAGGCCACTCACATAGCATAGCTACAAAGAGAGTTATGCTTTAAAATCTATAATCTATAAGAAATAAACAAAACATTTGTACTCACAGGTATTCTGATATGTCCACCGGAGTGTTGAAACTTGGTCAATGGAGGGTCTGTTATGGGGTGTGGCTTAGCTTTGTTTCAAGAAAGGAAATAGACGGTATGATGTCAACGTTCGAAAATGAAGCAATTCATTATTGCTTTTTAAACGTATGATTAACATTAGGCTTAACAAAAAAAATCATAAGTAAAAGAAACCAAACTGTGGTTACCGAGAGATTTGGATATGTCAAGCGAAATGGTAAGACCTAGTAATCCAGTCGTGGAAGCACAGTTATGTGGGTTTAGCCTATCGGCTTGTAGTATTGATAAATTTACTTTAGCCTAATATGGCATAGCATGGCATGACGTCAAGGTTCAAAAATGAAACAATAAGCCATTTGCATAATTGCGTCATTTTACTACTAGGACCAGAATCATTCACAGTTTTGCTTTCTTGTGCAAATTAGGGCTTTTGTTATTTAAACCTCACTGGGGCTTCCAAATTTAAATATGAAAAGAAAAACGAAAAAATTCTTGTCGCAGTAGTAAAATGGCGCCATATTGAATAATTTCTTTTTACAAGCTGATCAACATTCTGCCTATTTATTATGGTACTTGAGCTTCAAATCTATTACCATATAAGGAATAATAAGAAAACCTGTACCTAGGGATATGGTGAAATCTAGTTCGTGAAAGTTCTGTTATGAGCGTGTGGCTTAGCTCTCGGCTTCTATTTATTAAGAAAATATACTGCTGACGTAAACGTTCGAAAATGAAATAGAATTGATCTTTGTTTTTGAAATGTGATCAACACTATGCTGATCATAGTAAGGCTTTCACCTAGAGTTAGATTCCGAACATTTCTCCGAATATATTAATCTTTCCAAGAGTGTTTATGATTATTATTATTATTAATTTAGATTAGAGTCGAACATAGTCTGTAACAGTTTGAGGCGTTTAGTACGGGCCAAGGTGGAAAACGATAATAGTTAATAATAGCGGAGCTCTCGCGCGAGCGTAGTGCGCGCAGAGGTGCACCATGGGTAACAAAATTTGGTAAACTATCCATCCGAGAAAATTTGGTTATGACGTAGCGTACGCCCGCCCACTCGTACACACACCTCATGTATATACTTAAATTGAGTCATTACTAGCTTTCTCAAATACGAATCATACCAAAAAAGTCTTTCTTGTACTTCTCAAAGTACATGTTAAGTGTATGTTAAGCGAACACGAAAGTTTCTACAGCTGAGTGACACATTTGCATATCGCAGTGCCGACAATAACTCGTTCCTAAATATTTTAATTATTCATTCAAAATGTTCTCCCGATTCTGATTGGCTAAAAGCACACACATAATTCACCATAACCAGCTACTGATGACCAAATTTGGAAGAATTTTGCGATTAATGAACGGATGACGTCAATAGTGCAGCTTCCTTGCAGGTTAATGCATCGTCAACCGAGAAGACCTGGGGACCAGAATTAGTTGTTTTGGTTGTGAAAACATAAATGGCGGACATTTCACTCGTTTCAAGAGTAAGAACTAGGCAAAATAATAGCTAAAAACATGGCAAGAACAGCAAGAAGACAACTCTAGGGGAGACATCTGCTATTTAGAGAATATTTGCGGAGCTGAACAACCCTAAACGTGCACTATCGAAGATGAACTTAACATCGATGGATGTAAGCATTTTTAGCTATGCTCTAAGTGGTAACATCACGTAGCCTGAAAGGGGAGTTTTGTTATTTTTTAAATTAAAATTAACCGCATAAAATCTCGCTTCCACTTGCAAGTATCGGCAGGCTGCTTCCAATTTTTATCTAATATTCGACTTTACTACTATTTCACCCAAATTCCGTTCATTCTTTCACGAATGCAACGTGATTTACCTAAGTAGTCGATGAAAATATCTTACCTTAAACAGAAATTTTAAGATGGAAGATCGTGTCAACTTGTCTTATTAATCCAATTACCAAAACGTAAAAATTTTGAAAATATCTTACCTTAAAATTTTGTGCACCTGAGAAAAAGAGAAAACAAAGCGTGAAGAGGGTGTAGGCGCTGCGTGTCATGAAATGTCAACTTATCAGTAATATTGTGTAGGGAGTTATCTGAAATAAAAAAACAAAACAAAACAAAAAACAAAATCAAACAAAACAACATCAACAAAACCAGAACTATTGTACGATTGTTCCAATGTATAGGAAGAAAAGTAGCTAAATATAACCCCTCCTAAAGTTCAGGGAAGCGCAGCTTACTATATGCCCTACACAATTGGTAAATATGAGCTAAAATATACATCTAGAATAGTTACTAACGGTTAATAGACTTCTTGATTGGGGACAGCTTAGGATAGAGAAAAGGATTAATTTCGTTGTTCTCCTAGTAAACCTATCTTTCCATTTACATGTATGAGTGTCAGTTATCACGTAACATCGTTATTAAACCCTTAGTAAAAATGCGAAGTTTACGATTTCATAAAGAAAGATACGAATTTCAATGGGATAGAAGTGATAATCAGCATGATATGACGAAGAAAATACCCCGGTCAAGAGTCTCGTCTGGGAGTCAAGTTTTTTTTCTTTGTCCCACGATCGTGAAATATCACACATGACCATAATCACAAGAAGTAGGGATAGGTTTTAGTTAGAAGGTGACGTTATCACCAGTTTCCTCAGCCGCTATCCCTATTGAGCCTAAGTAACTGCTGAATAATAGTTTCAAGTATCCGGCTGTTTACCGCATAGCCACAAACCCTCGGCGACCCTTTAAAAGCTATTGCCGCACTCATGCGCAATGCCCTAAAGTAAATGGCACGCATGGAGACGAGGAAGGATGATAAAAGCTTATAGGTATGGCTCTGCTGCCCCTTCGAGTTGTGCTTTCAGGTTGAATTCATAGGAAAAAGACGCCTAAAAACATGAATAAATCTGAAAAAAACGCCTGAAGAGAAAGTCTTTATACAAAAGAGGCGAATGACCACTATCGTGCTTGTTTGGCGTTTTTTACTCGATATTTCAGTTTCTGTGACATTAAAAAATGATCAGAGACAAAAGGCATTCCGCGGCATGACTTTTCAAAGGAACCCACCGAATGTCTGTAAAACATCTTTTCGAAGAAGCGAATGTTGCCTAAACATTTCTTTAGCTAGCGGAAGAGTAAAAATTACTAGATGATTGTTTCCTATCTATACTTTTTAAAGTGTTTAAATTAACTTCCCTGTATAAGCTGGGTCTGATTTTTCACAGATCACTCGACTCCAGATTTGGCAAGTGCTCGTTAGAAAGGATTAGTAAATTTTAGTTTCGAGAAAAGTGGCGGAAATAGGTATTAAAAAACTCCTCGCTTCCGTAAAACTTTAAATAGCAATCAACCGCACTGTTAGGGTTTTCGCATTTGAAGTGGGAGAAATTTAAATTTGCCCTATGATGACCGAAAAGATAAATAATTTATAGCACCTCAGCCACCGCTTCTCTTAGAATGCACAGCTGTTAAACTTAAAATAATATACACGAAATAATTACTCAATTCTGATTGGCTGAGAAAGGAGTGCAGTTCGTCTGTAACACGAGTGCAAAACTTGTGACAAGAGTGCAAATTACAAATGGTTTCTGATTGGCTGAAAGCACAAAAGAAACCACCAAGAACCAATCAGATTTTAGCTGTTTTAGTAATAAAATTTAAGAAAATGGCCGTGGTTTTCTTCACTCTAGCACTCTAGCTGGCCTAAAACAAGTTTTAATACATTAAGGAGAAAGCAGCTAACAGAGTGCTTTGCCCGTGGTGTATTGTCCTGCAGGGAATAATGTAGGAGGAAAGCTTGAACTGCAGGCTGTCATGAACGCTAAAAGCACGCAGTAGCGGAGGAAGATTAAATAACTTAGAAAGGAAGTATCGGCAGGTCATTCCCATTTTTTTATCTAATTTTCGACTTTACCACTATTTCAACCAAATTCCGTTCATTCTTTCACGAATGCAACGTGATTTACCTAAGCGGTCGATGAAAATATCTTACCTTAAACAGAAATTTTAAGATGGAAGATCGTGTCAACTTGTCTTATTAATCCAATTACCAAAACGTAAAAATTTTGTGCACCTGAAAAAAAGAGAAAACAAAGCGTGAAGAGGGTGTAGGCGCTGCGTGTCATGAAATGTCAACTTATCGGTAATATTGTGCAGGGAGTTATCTGAAATTAAAAAAAAAAACAAAAGAAAACAAAAAACAAAATCGAACAATTTAGTATTTTTGTAGAGTTAGTGAAACTGTTAGGAAGTATTCTCTGTTGTTCCGTTTCATTCTGATTTTTTTGGTTTTAAAAAACGCGCAAACGAACTAGAATAATGGGTGATATGATTTTTCTTGATTTTTGATGCCATCACCTTGAATGGTGGACAGTTATATCAACTTATCTTTTACTTTTCTAAAAGCATATGAATATACAGTACAACTAGAAAATAGAACATCAAAAATGCCTGTAACGTCTTGAATCTCGATTTCTTCTTCTACTTCTGAGAATTTGAACGGTTAGTGACAGTCACTGAGTAGGGTAGGCCACTCACATAGCAGGGCTACAAAGGGAGTTATGCTTTAAAATCTATAATCTATAAGAAATAAAAAAACAATTTGTACTCACAGGAATTCTGATATGTCCACCGGAGTCTTGAAACTTGGTTAATGGAGGGTCTGTTATGGGGTGTGGCTTAGCTTTGTTTCAAGAAAGGAAATATATGGTATGACGTCAACGTTCGAAAATGAAATATATGGTATGATGTCAACGTTCGAAAATGAAGCAATTCATTATTGCTTTTTAAACGTATGATTAACATTAGGCTGAACAAAAAAAATCATAAGTAAAAGAAACCAACCTGTGGTTACCGAGAGATTTGGATATGTCAAGCGGAATCAGTGAGAACTAGTAACGCAGTGGTGGAAGCACAGTTATGTGGCTTTAGCCTATCGGCTTGTAGTAGGGATAAATATAGCCTAATATGGCATAGCATGGCATCACGTCAAGGTTCCAAAATGAAACAATAGGCTATTTGCATAATTGCGTCATTTTACTACTAGGACCAGAATCGTTCAGGGTTTTGCTTTCTTGTGCAAACTAGGGCTTTTGTTATTTAAACCTCACTGGGGCTTCCAAATTTAAATATGAAAAGAAAAACGAAAAGAATTCTGGTCGTAGTAGTAAAATGACGCCATCGTGCAAATGGCCTATTAAATAATTTCTTTTTACAAACTGATCAACACTCTGCCGATTTATTATGGTATTTAGGCTTCAAATCTATTACTCATAATGAATAGAAAGAAAACCTGTACCAAGGGATACGGTGAAATCTAGTCCGTGGAAGTTCTGTTCCGAGCGTTTGGCTCGGCTCTCGGCTTCTATTTATTAAGAAAATATACTGCCGGACGTAAACGTTCGAAAATAAAATAGAATTGATCTTTGTTTCTGAAATGTGACCAACAATATGCTGATCATTGTAAGGCTTTCACCTAGAGTTAGATTCCGAAAATTTCTCTCCGAATATATTAATCTTTCCAAGAATGTGTTTTATTATTATTATTATAATCATGCTATCCGCGTTATGTTCTTTGCCACCTTGTTTGGACCAGATACAGACAGTGCATTACCATTACTTAATTTATTGGATTTACTTACTGTTACAAATATCTATAAACTACAGCTTCTTAACTTCACTCATCAGTGGCATTGTAAAAAATTACCAAATATCTTTAATCAGCATTTTCGCTATGCAAGTGAAGTCCATACATATAATACGAGATATGCTTCAAAAGTAACTTCTATAAACCACGTTCCAGGACCAATATAGGAAAGCAAACAACAGCGGCTATGGCGACCGAATTGTGGCAACAGCTCCCTACCCATATAAAAAACCTTTCAACTTATAACTTTCCTAAAACATTAAAAGAATACTTGTTGGCCGAACAATTAACTCACTGAAATTATTTTTTTATTTTAATCATATCGTCATGTACTATGATGACTGTTTTCTCTTCTTTTTTTTGCCATCTAAGTGCTTTCTTCTTTTTTTTTTTCTTTGGTGTGTGTATGTCTTAAGATATTTTGTATGTTTAGTTTTTGTGATGTCCTGTACATTCGACACTACTTTCAAAGAACTAGTTGCTAGCTCGAAAACCTTACGGTTATCTAGCCGCTAGGCATTTCCTTCTATGTAATAATATTTAGTTTAAATTGTAATTGAATTTTCTACGTGTTAAGTTACTAATTATTCAATAAGTTTGACAAACCCTGTAATGGAAATGTGAATAAAGTGTTGTTGTTGTTGTTGTTATTAATTTAGATTAGAGTCGAACATAGTCTGTAAGCGTTTAAGGCTTTTAGTACGGGCCAGGGTGAAAAACGATAATAGTTATATTATTGAATTATATAATAACTGAGATAGTACGCGCGCTCTGATTGGCCGAGAGGAGTGTTTGAATGAGATCGGGAAAGAGTATGTAAACATGATTGTGACGTCAAGATGTTTTGCTTTTCGCGCGCTAATCACGCAAGTACAAATTTGAAAAAGTTTTTGAGTTCAAAACTCGACAAGTTTACTTTATTTACCCATTCCTTCGTCGGCTGAAACTTGAAACATCTTTACAAACAAGCTGTGTCAATTTTGATTTCGCTTAAGCTGACGTTTTAAGCGAGAAAAATCCGTATCTTTTTGCAAAACAAGAACTGATTACGCGTGCAAGCCTTCGTGTACACGACTTTGCGACTGGTTAAAGAACTTCTCTTGTAATCAGTACCATAACAAAGAGTTTAGCGTTTTTCTCGGGAAAGTTATTTTATAAAAGCGATAGAAAACTTTTTTTCTGTATTTGCATAGCCTGATATAAACACAGCTAAACACGAGAGGGGTTGGTAGAATTCGAGACCGTTATGCAAACCCGAGACGAAGTCGAGGGTATGCATAACTGTCTCGAATTCTACCAACCCCTCTCGTGTTTATATCAGGCTATGCAAAACACGGAAAACGTTTTCTAGTGGTTAAAAAATAGCGGAGCTCTCTCGCGCGCGGAGCACCACAGGTAACAAACTTTGGTAAACTATAAAATCCGAAAAAAATTGGTTATGACGTAGCGTACGGCCACCCACACGTACACACACCTCATGTATATACTTAAATTGAGTCATTACTAGCTTTCTTCATATACGAATCATACCAAAAGAGTCTTTCTTGCACTTCTCAAAGTGCATGTTAAGTGTATGTTAAGCGAACACGAAAGTGTCTGCACCTAAGTGACACATTTTCATATCGCATTGCCCACAATAACTCGTTCCTGAGCTGCGCGTAATCCACGAGTTAAAAATGAGTAAGTTAAATATGTTTATTATTCATTCAAAATATTTCCCCGATTCTGATTGGCTAAAAACACACACATAATTCACCATAACCAGCTACTGATGACCAAATTTGGAAGAATTTTGCGATTAACCAACCGATGACGTCAATAGTGCAGCTTCCTTCCAGGTTAATGCACCGTTAACCGAGAAGACCTCGGGACGAGAATGAGTTGTTTTGGTTGTGAAAACAAAAATGGCGGACATTTCACTCGTTTTAAGAGTAAGAAATAGACGAAATAATAGTTAAAAACCTGGTAAGAACAACAAGAAGACAACTCTAGGGGAGACATCCGCTATTTAGAGAATATTTGCGGAGCTGATCTGATCAGAGACAAAAGGCATTCCGCGGCATGACTTTTCATAGGAACCCACCGAATGTCTGTAAAATATCTTGTCGAAGAAGCGAATGTTGCCTAGACATTTCTTTAGCTAGCGGAAGAGCTCGAGTAAAAATTACTAGATGATTGTTTTCTATCTATACTTTTTAAAGTGTTTATATCACAGGCGGCCCAGACGTAGTATGTGTCACTGAATGAATATATTAATATTCACATGGACAAATCAATGCGATGAGTCGTCGAAACTCCCATGGACTAAAATAGTCCAAAAGTCAAAATATAACAAAACGAAGCTAAGATACCTTCAACTGAACGTATCCTTGTCTTTCCTGGCCGGTTTAAGTGGCATTTTGTTGAGTTTTGCAATTGTAGGTACTATCCACTAAAGAAGAATTAAAGGCTGGCTACAAAACAAACAGACCATCTCCACGCGCCTTCACACGAAGCGCTATAAATTCGAGAATAATCGATGAATCCGCTCCAAATAACCATCGGCTAATCTGCAGGTAACGTGTGCTCCTGCTTCTTGCTCGCTTGCTCCACAAAACCCATCGCAACTGCACAATAATTGCTCGCTCATCAACAACCACTGTTGACCTTTACGCTTCGATATAACCGCAAACGACCAGGTTTAATACGCGACGTGAATATTCAAGCTTAGCGACCGCGTTCGCGCAACAATGCAGCACTTGCTATGGGAGGGATGGTACTATTGCTTCTAGGTCAATCGACACTGACCGAAGGTTCGCTGCGTTAGTTTTGACCAGAAAACAAAAGGCGATCGCGGGACCGTCCGTAAGTTTTCAACAGGGGAGCCCTGGTTTTCAAGTTCGAATTCTTCTAACGTTCGCTGTCTCAGCTGCTGTCACATTGTTCGTCCAGCCGCTTGCATAGGTTCTTGACTCTACCAGACTTATTTGCTTAGATTAACAACGTCTTACTCCATAATATGTTGTCCAAACTGGCGAAGGAGGACGAGAATTTTCCGCCCAGGAAAAGGGAAAAATCTGGCCCCCGCAATGCAGGTGAATAGAAGATACAGCTGAAGATGTCGTACAGTAAAATTTATGTGCGCGATATCTTTTATTATTATTATTATTATTATTATTATTATTATTATTCTCAAAACTCAGGGGTACCCAACGATGATTTCCCCCTAAATGCATTGAAAACACATTTAAGACTGTCCAGAGTACTTTTGATCGAAAAATGCATTCTAAACAGCGCTTACATAAATTTAGTCAGGAGGGCTAAAAGCGAAGCTAATGATTTATAGTTTGCTCATACTAAATATAAAATATATCGTGTAATGCTAAGCGGAGAAGGCAAAGAGACAGGGCCACCCAACGACTGTTTCCTCAAATACTTTCAATTGAAAACACTTTTGAGGCTATTCATAAAGTACTTTTAGCTCTATAGAAATGCATTCTAAGTGGCGCTATAAAATTTGCATCTCAGTGTTCGGCCATTCTAGAAGAACTTGAGTCTTTTCGAAATTACGAGGAATTCAGAATTATTTTCCGGAAAATTTTAGATGCAATTTAACGTATTACGAAGGAGATAATTTTTCAGATACCTTCTTTCATCACATTTTTGAATCCGAAAATTTTAGGAACCCATTTTATTCTCTACGAAAAATAGCCTAACCCGGTGAGTGAAATGTGAAAAATTAAAAGTTGGATGCCCTTGACCAGAACTGTGAAAAACAACAATAGGTCTAATTGCAGCACACTTTCTTGTACATTTCCTTGCCTTTGATTTGCATGACTGCAACGTGAAACGTCCAGAAAACTTCCTGGTTTTCACTTTTTTTGGAGAAAATGTGGTACATGTTCTTGTTCACTTTTTCCACTGCCGCTCACTTTTTTTTAGCTTCGCTATAAGATTCGCATCTGTTCGGTGCTCCTAGGGCAAATTGGATCTTTTTAAAAATTACAAGGGCTTCAATATTATTTTCCCGATTGATTGACCTAGAAGCAATAGTACCATCCCTCCCATAGCAAGTGCTGCATTGTTGCGTGAACGCGGTCGCTAAGCTTGAATATTCACGTCGCGTATTAAACCTGGTCGTTTGCGGTCATATCGAAGCGTAAAGGTCAACAGTGGTTGTTGATGAGCGAGCAATTATTGTGCAGTTGCGATGGGTTTTGTGGAGCAAGCGAGCCAGAAGCAGGAGCACACGTTACCTGCAGATTAGCCGATGGTTATTTGGAGCGGATTCATCGATTATTCTCGAATTTATAGCGCTTCGTGTGAAGGCGCGTGGAGATGGTCTGTTTGTTTTGTAGCCAGCCTTTAATTCTTCTTTAGTGGATAGTACCTACAATTGCGAAACTCAACAAAATGCCACTTAAACCGGCCAGGAAAGACAAGGATACGTTCAGTTGAAGGTATCTTAGCTTTGTTTTGTTATATTTTGACTTTTGGACTATTTTAGTCCATGGGAGTTTCGACGACTCATCGCATTGATTTGTCCATGTGAATATTAATATATTCATTCAGTGACACATACTACGTCTGGGCCGCCTGTGTTTATATTAACTTCCCTGTATGCGATTTTAGGAAGCCGGTTCTCATTTTTAACAGATCACTCGACTCCTAAATTGGCAAGTGCTCGTCAGATAGGATTAGTAAATTTTAGTTTCGAGAAAAGTGACGGAAATAGGTATGAAAAAACTCCTCGCTTCCGTAAAACTTTAAATAGCAATCCACCGCACTGTTAGGGTTGTCGCATTTGAAGTGGGAGAACCCGATAAATTTAAATTTAAACTTGCCCTATGATGACAGAAAAGATAAATAATATATAGCACCTCAGCCACGGCTTCTCTTAGAATGCACAGCTGTTAAACTTCAAATAATATGCACGAAAAAATTACTCAATTCTCAGTCTGATTGGCCGAGAAAGGAGTGCAGTTCTTCTTTAACACGAGTGCAAAATTGTAACACGAGTACAAAACTTGTAACACGAGTGCAAATTACAAATGGTTTCTGATTGGCTGAAAACACAAAAGAAACCACCAAGAACCAATCAGATTTTAGCTGTTTTAACAATCATGATAATATTTAAGAAAATGGCCATGGTTTTCTGCACTCTAGCACTCTAGCTGGCCTAAAACAAGTTTTAATGCATTAAGGAGAAAGTAGAGGTTACGCGGCTTTATTTTGGTAGAGTTAGCGAAGCTGTTAGCAAGCATTCTCTGTTGTTCCCTCTCATTCTGATTTTCTTTGGTTTTAAAAAACGCGCGAACGAACTAGAATAATCTAGAATTTTTAATGCCATCAGCTTGAATGGTGGACAGTTATATCCATTTATCCATTATTTTTCCAAAAGCATATGAATATACAGTACAACTAGAAAATAGAACATCTAAAATGCCTGTAACGTCTTGAATCTCTATTTCTTCTTCTACTTCTGAGAATTTGAATGGTTAGTGACGTTCACTGAGTAGGGTAGGCCACTCACATAGCATGGCTACAAAGGGAGTTATGCTCTAAAATCTATAATCTACGAGAAATAAAAAACCATTTGTACTCACAGGAATTCTGATATGTCCACCGGAGTGTTGAAACTTGGTTAATGGAGGGTCTGTTATGGGGTGTGGCTTAGCTTTGTTTCAAGAAAGGAAATATATAGTATGATGTCAACGTTCGAAAATGAAGCAATTCATTATTGCTTTTTAAACGTATGATTAACATTAAGCTTAACAAAAAAAATCATAAGTAAAAGAAACCAAACTGTGGTTACCGAGAGATTTGGATATGTCAAGCGGAATGGTGAGAGCTAGTAATCCAGTCGTGGAAGCACAGTTATGTGGGTTTAGCCTGTCGGCTTGTAGTCGGAATAAATATAGTCCAGTCGTGGAAGTACAGTTATGTCGGCTTGTAGTAGGGATAAATATAGCCTAAGATGGCATAGCATGGCATGACGTCAAGGTTCAAAACTGAAACAATAGGCTATTTGCATAATTGCGTCATTTTACTACTAGGACCAGAATCGTTCAGGGTTTTGCTTTCTTGTGCAAAATAGGGCTTTTGTTATTTAAACCTCACTGGGGCTTCCAAATTTAAATATGAAAAGAAAAACGAAAAGAATTCTGGTCGTAGTAGTAAAATGACGCTATCGTGCAAATGGCCTATTGAATAATTTCTTTTTACAAACTGATCAACATTCTGCCGATTTATTATGGTACTTAGGCTTCAAATCTATTACTCATAAGGAATAGACTGAAGAAAACCTGTACCTAGGGATATGGTGAAATCTAGTTCGTGGAAGTTCTCCCGATCTGTTATGAGCGTGTGGCTTAGCTCTCGGCTTCTATTTATTAAGAAAATATACTGCCTGACGTAAACGTTCGAAAATGAAATAGAAATGTGACCAACACTATGCTGATCATAGTAAGGCTTTCACCTAGAGTTAGATCGCGAAAATTTCTCTCCGAATATATTAATCTTTCCAAGACTGTTTTATTATTATTATTATTATTAATTTAGATTAGAGTCGAACATAGTCTGTAAGCGTTTAGGGCTTTTAGTACGGGCCAGGGTGGAAAACGATAATAGTTAATAATAGCGGAGCTCTTGCACGCGCGTAGCGCGCACAGCGGAGCACCGCGGGTAACAAAATTTGGTAAACTATCCATCCGAGAAATTTGGTTATGAGATAGCGTACGCCCGCCCACCCGTGCACACACCTCATGTATATAATTTAATTGAGTCATTACTAGCTTTCTCATATACGAATCATACCAAAAAAGTCTTTCTTGCACCTCTAAAAGTACATGTTAAGTGTATGTTAAGCGAACACGAAAGTGTCTACACCTGAGTGACACATTTGCATATCATAGTGCCCACAATAACCCACAATAACTCGTTCCTACGCTACGCGTAATCCATGAGTTAAAAATGAGTAAGTTAAATATGTTTATTATTCATTCAAAATATTTCCCCGATTCTGATTGGCTAGAAACACACGCATTATTCACCATAACCAGCTACTGGTGACCAAATTTGGAAGAACTTTGCGATTAATCAACCGATGACGTCAAAAGCGTAGCTTCCTTGCAGGTTAATGCATCGTTCACCGAGAAGACCTGGGAACGGGAATTAGTTGTTTTGGTTGTGAAAACAAAAATGGCGGATGGCTTCGAAGGAGAAATGGACGAAATAAATTGGTCCAATGACTTGTATTCACACATTTTTCTCCTTGAAAGCTCCTGAAGTCTACGATAGCTGTTTTTGCTTTGGAAGCAAAAAAAAAAAAAAGAACTTTGTACAAATCGCACTAACATTTGGAAATATCCCAAAACTGAGATTCTCGCATTTTGTTATTGACACAATTGATAAGTAATAGGACTTCGTGCCGTACAATTCAGAGGTAATACTGCTTGTAATTTCAAATAAAATCCGCCACGCGCTACGCGCTCTACTCAGCCGATTTGAATTTACTCGCCAGATTGCTCCCATAATTGTACTCCGCTCAGTATACCATTACCAATACTTATACTTAAAGTGATTACCTTAAATTTGACATCCACCCCACTGGTTTGCATCTACTGAATCCATGAACACGAAATACCACCGATTTTTTTTTTACTGGCCTTCAATTCAAATCAAGGTCATTTTCATGCACTGTTTAAACTTCATGGCCTATACTTCGCTAAAATAACTCCAAAAAAGCTATTGCAGTAAACTAACAGGGATCGCTCTATCTGGGATGGGATCGATTTCTTTTCAGACGAGAACATTGTTGTTTTTCGGGATCAAGGATGAAAAAAATCCATAATTTTGGGATAAGGATCACAAACATGGGCGAAAAATGGGATCATCATATAATCCACATACCTTGTTACAAGCCTGATACAACAAGCATTGCTTTATAAAACTTAGTTCAAATAATGAAGTATTGTAAGATCAGATATGAAGGAACTGCAAAAACTCTTTCTTGGTAAATTGATATAAAATTTAATTGACAGAAAACACAATTTATTCAATGTAACCAGAAAATACCTGCCAAAAGTCCTAACGTCCATCTGAAAAGCTGAAACACTGTTCTATCGCAGGTCACCCCATGTGGCAGCTAAACTCTTGACAGCTACGGCCACGTTCACCTTCCTTGTAAGGGATACTGAGAGGACTGATCCTCCCTTGAAAGCGTTTTTCTAGACTTTAGAGGTAGAATTATTGTCACAATTTGTGCAAAATTTCTATAAAGAACCGAATAATAATAATAAGACAGGGATCTCTCTTAGTCGGAAGGTGTTACGGCGTGTTCATCGTCCTAGTCTACCAGACGGAAACGTGGATACACACCTGTAAATTCACCAGGTACACTGCTGCGTTAATCAAATAATTATTTCGATGAAAAAAGATTTTGACATATTTGAAGGAACTGTGCTAAATCTTCTCTAGTTTAAAATGAAGAAAATGAATCGTTTTCTTGAGTCTTCATCGAAGAATCACAGTTTTTCGTTCAAGAAAAATTACGATAAGACGTCTTTAAAACCTGTAGCTAAACCTGTGCGAATACAATTTAAAAATAATGTGCTTTGTAATTGTAATCAGTCTGCAGATGTCTGGACGGTTATCCTGCTTTGATTTACGATGTTTAATAAGAATACAGCAATATTTTTTTGTAGCTTCACACATGTTTCTTTTTAACTAGGAAACTCGGGTTTGATAGGCGACACAACATCAAATTTTTAATTAAAAGTACTTTCATAGGGTAGTTTAAGCGAAAAAGCTATGATCTTCGATCCTAACTAATTAGAAGACTGCAACAGAAAAATATCGAAAGGTGGCTCAAGAGCTTGGACTGTACAGAGGAGTATTGATAACCTTCCATATCAAACGAGATTGAACAGCTTCGTTCGCTCTCTATCGAGGGAAGACTTTTCCTTTACGAGCTTTTTCGGATGAGGTATATATGCAGTTCGTAAACGCGCGCTGTGCTTGATGCAAAGCGATAGCATGAAGATCTACGTAGATCGATCCGAAGATAGGCTGTAAATATGTAACACCGTGCAAGGCACTCGAGTTATTCAAGGTAAGGAGGCCCTCAGCTATTTCTTGACTCTCTGAACTCTTCATTTGAGCAGGAGAATGTGATAAATGGATAAAGGAAAAATCTGAAAGCCACCGACATACACCAGTGCATGGGGGGTCTAGATTACATGACTTTATGACCAATTCATGGTTAACCTTGGAAACTGAGCTCATATATGTCACTTAACGAATGAGTAAAACTTACATCATTTTCAGTTTCGTCAGTTGTTACTATGTAATAAACAGAGTTTTCATCTCATTTCGTATCAGTTGGTAACTTGTCTTCACTTGTTAAAGACACGATTCTCTGAAAGATGTTTGTCAAGAGCTTTCACAAAATAAAAGGACCCGAGGTAGTACTGTTTGTGGGATTCATCATCCTTCTTTGGTAAGTGTTGACAGGAACAAAATGAATACACAGACAAGAGAAAGCCCGTATGATACTGACTCAGTCATATTTTCTCCTTACTGAAGGATGGAGAATGTTTCTGCCAGAGGGCCCTTTGGTAGACACCACAAACAGAGAACGTCTGCAGTTAATCACAAGGGAGAACGGAAAATCATTATCAAAAAGCAATCAGCACGTACGTAAGGCTCATTACAGAGGATTTTTGTTATTGAATGTAAATAATGTAAATAAAATACTGCTTATAAATAAAGTTACCTTACGCCTTGCGATACTAACCATTTCAAAGCTAACAGGCGAAAACGTCCGTTTCTCCTCGCTCGAAACGTCCCCGTCGGCGAAGAGCGAGGAGAAACGGATGTTTTCGCAGGCTATTTCAAAGCAAGAATCTTAGAAACTTGCCTAGCAAAACTGAGAACAGGAGATTTTTTCGATTGATTTTCTTTAAGAGTTAAACCAAGTGTAATCAGTCATTCATTCATAGAGCTCGATAGGGTAATTTTAAACTTCTAGCTTTCTCATAAAGTTGTAGAGTGTTTGAAATATTAATTGCTCCTGTGGTGTACTGTGAATCAAATGTGAAATTAAGCCAGCCGAACAACAGCATTTCTCGTAACGGACTTCTAAGCTTGATTTGCTTAATTCCTCCATCTCTTAGCTCAGCAAAACTATCTGACAGGGACACCGAACAGGGTACCTGCTGGAATGACAAACGTGAAGCAACCTGGCGGTTCCCTAGCTGCCGCTGTTGGAGATGGAATAACTGACGACAAATCTGCGATTCAGGCCATAGTAAACCAGGCTGCCATTTCCACTATCAAAAAGGTTTTCTTCCCTCCTGGCGTGTACCAGGTCAACGGTGATATCGCCATCGCCGACTCTGTGGAACTTTACGGAACACAGAGTGGTATCGCAGTTATCAAAGCCAGGGATGCATATGCCATAAAAATACACAATGCTTCACCGGTAACGCATGTTTCACTAAAGTATCTGTATTTTGACGGAATTCGTGTAGAATTTGAAGGTCGATCTACAAACAATATCACAATAGAGGGTTGCGTATTCTTTTCATCGCAAAATCCAGGAACAGCAAGCAATGCTTGGAAGAAACAGTTGAAAATGGTTAATCTTAGACAAGGCCGTGTTACCAAAAACGTTTTTATGCGCGATTCACATGCTTATGGGTTGCTATCAGTTTCGCCCATACCGTGAATGTAACACTAGATAACAACTTGTGTGGTCTCAAATTAAGTCAGGATATGCTCTGGTTGTCCGACCAAGTTGAGCCAAAAAGGTACTGGTCGGGTCAAAAAAATAAATTAGAATTCCTTAAAACTCATTACCATCTTCAAGATGACCAAGGCTACTTTAAAAGTTGTCTCTATGAACATTGCGACGAAGGAATGCAAATCGAGAAAAACGTTTTCAACGGAAGTCCAAATACTGGACGACATAGAGACCACGCCATATACCTCAAAGGGTTCGACAACATGACAGTAATAAGCAACTACGTCAGAGGTTGGCCTGCGAATGCATCGGGTGGCATTAAGGAATTCTGCTGTATTCGCACGACAACACAAGAAACAAGGCCTGTATTTATGTAGGTCTCAAGAACGTTGTAGTCTACGGAAATCACCTCAGAATGCAAAGCAACCTAAACAATTCAACAAGTGGTTTAAGATACCACGAGCCTCATCACAATGTTGGAAGGGATGAGAACATCAAATATTCTGGCAATGAATTTGAGATCATTGGCGTCAGTAATCCGACTGATTACCCTTGCATTTGGCTGACCAATGGCAATCCGTCTGAACATCACGTGTACGCAGACAACACATATTTTGGCCGAGGTAACACGGTTAGGATTGCAGGCCGGCATGGCCAGGTCCTTGGTCCTGCAGGATATGAACGAGGGGACTTCAACCAAAGTATCAAAAATACGTTAAACCGTTATTCTTTATACAAACCAAACATTCCACTCTATTAAAATGAGTAACTCTGGCACACATTATGAGAAAAGTAAAAAAGATTAAAGAGGAATTACAATATTCATAATTACGTATAGAAGAAACAGTTGATGTGTTATAAAACTGTTTTAGGGAAATATTAAAATATAATCCAGGAATATATGTGTTTTGTTGAATTGCTCTTTCACATTGATAGAAGTAGCCATCACGCAGCAGCGCCTCTTAAATCATTACCGTTCAACTTTCTGGTCCATCATATCCAAGTAAAAACGTCTATTTATCATAAGAAAGATAACTTGTTCAAGACAAACTATAAACATGCATAACTGTGATGTAGTATTTTTATTAAACAACGAAGGAGTGGTCGCTTTGCGCAATGGCAATTAATTTCATTTAAATTTTCCTTGCCGTTCAAAGTTCTTTATTAGTAAATTCTGTTAGAAACTGCAAGACCGACGACGTAGGTTAATCGCGAGATACTTCAGAGGGTGTGGATGGGGTTAGCTGATAGCTGGGGATTGGCCAAAACGTTAAATGTTAGCTGGGAAACGATACCCAAGTTTTGTAACTGATAGCTGAGATTCTTTGAGCAACCGTCAGCTGAGATTAGTAAATTGTGTCCGAGACACTGAGACAGGTTATCGTCCCTATTGGTATTATAGCACCTACACCTATATAATTGTTTTTTTTCCCTAACAACGATTGTAATAAATTTCCGCTCCTGAGGGCCAGCATCGCAAGCTACAAGCAATTGCAAAAATTGAGACAGTCCTTGACATGTGCGTCAACTTAGACCCTTTCTTAATGTGATATACTGACGATTTTTAAAAAAGTGCATCATGTTTGATATTGATATTTCAAAACAATCGTAGCCCGCGTGGAAGCTGCCCATTTGGGAATCTGGAGACAGACGAAGGGACATGTCTCCAGCTTGCTGTTTCTAGTTAATGTACCTCTCACTTGCCTCTCGCAGGCCTGCCTATGAAATGATGGAGAATCCATAGGGGCGAGTGCGGGGGGTGCCGGTGAATATTCGCTGCAGTTTTGTTGCATCGAGTCTTGGGGTCATCTTTTACAATAAGTCTGCTCACAGACCCCACCCCCCTCCCCCACCCCTACTTTCCCATTAGAGACAAAACATCGCCGCGCTCGCTACCGAAAAGGCTTTAGATGAAACACGTCTGGAGCACCGACTAGTTTTCTATTTATCTCTTTGTTACTGTAACCCAGATTTCCTCGGCTGGTGAGGTGACCAGTCCATGAACCGGTTTGACCTGTTGTCCCTCTACGAGATGAAACTTGAACCGTTTGATGAGGACAGCAAGAAACACGAGCCCTTCAGCGATTGAGAACCTCCATCCGGGACATTTACGTTTACCAGCAAACCCAAACGGTTGGTAAGCGAGGCTTGGAAGCTCTTTAATGTTCTCTGGACTGAAACGATCAGGATCAAACCTGAAAAATATTACAGGGTGTCATTTTTCTTTACTGGCAAAAGTTATCTCACTTTCTGCAGTTAGGGTCTTTACGTGGCAAAGAATTGGTCTACGCATGCGTCAACAATTCAGTCTTATTTACAAATGCTGTTACAAGACCCTGTTTAAACGGAATAAAACCTCTATCTGTTTAAAGAAAACATCACACTCCAGATTAGGTTACATGGGTCAACCACTGGAACAAATTTCAAAAATGTAAACTAACTAACAGAAAAATGAAGTAACTTGCCCCTTTCCCTGATCACAAGAACAAAAAAATAACAATCAGAACTTGAAGAAACTGGATATATCATGGGGAAAAACAGAGCAACTTAGTTGTAACTAAGGATTTACTCAAGAATGGTTGAAAAGTGGCAGGAATCTTTTTAGCCACCCGGGTATGTCCCACATGGCAAGGAGTGCTACCGTTTGAAACATCAGCTTTTTGTTGCCTTTTTAAAACTCATTTCACCCCAAATGCGCCCCCTCCCCCCCCCCCCCCCCCCCCCCCTCACCCTGTTTTACCTTTTGGGCTCTGGCCACAACTCTGGATCTTGAAGAACAATTCCAAAGGGAAGAAGAATTGGCGTCTGCGGAGATAAACAAGCAAAAATATATTTTTAATTTTATTTGAGCTTTCATTTTATTATAAGGTTCATTAGAGTCATTAAGCTGGCTTCTTGTTTAATCACCGTGGTAGTTTCAATCCACTTTCAACACTCACTGACAAATCGCACAAACCGCCACTTTCGACTAAAGTCTTTAAGCCTATTTACCACTAAAGAAACTCAAAGGCGACTGGAAACCAATTTTAAGAAATGAATTTATCCAGTTGTTTGGGTGGCCTTAAGAGCTGTGATTGGATAATAATCGCCTAGGAAAGCTAGCAAACTACCATACCGATAAAGCGGGCCGTACATTAAAACGAACCAAAAAAGAATAGCGCTTTAGAAGGATGGTTCCTAGTCAACAGAAATTTCTGGAGCGGACGTATTAGGACAACAACTGTGTCAGAAGGCTAACTGTACCTCTTTTGGAATTACAAACTCGCCCACTTGAAGATCGTATTCATGGATTCTCGCCCCCCACGGCGCCAAGACTGAACAACGGAGAGTCTCATCTATCACTTGACGAGTATACCTGCAATAAAATTTATGAGTAAAACAGACTTAGGCCGTTTCAACACGTCTAAGAATACTTTTAAAAGCGAAGACTTTTTCTTCGTTTTCGAAAAAATTTGCGTCCACACGAAAATGCTAAAACGATGGAAACGATGGAAACGATAGCATCCCTTACAGAGCATGCACTGTATGATGTAGGACATCATCGTACAACAAATCACCTGCGTAAAACAAATCACCGGCAAACTGAAATTGCACTAAATAACCACCATCAATTTACAAGAACCAGTGTCCACTCTGTCTTGTACCAAGGAACCTATTCAAAACTGTTGCCGGAAATGAAGGGTGTTTATATCCGAGTCTTTTGTCTCAGAACCTACAATATAACAAACGATTGTGATTAAAATGCGAAACAAAATCCGAAATGAGCCACTTGTAAGCCTATGTAGAGCTCCAGTAATGCAAGTAAATTAATAATTCTAATTTAATGTTTTCACCAATGGAATCGCCAGTAGAATGAATGATGATAAATCTGACTCGTCCCCGGTCGTCTTTTAGTCTTCTGTCAAGGGGAGCGCGAGGGGTGATGGGAAGGATGACCTTCTTATTACCCCTCGCGCTCCCTTCGGTCACGCTTCTCGCGTCCCGCGCGTCCTCCACGTGGGATTCAAATAGAGACGACGGGAGAAGGGGACGAATCAGTTGCTGAATGGAGACATTTAATGGTTTTACTTCAGTTGAGAAGCAACTTGTGGTTTGATGTCCTCATCTCCCAGGACGTCTTCAAGTTCCTTGTAAACTTTCTCTTGGATCTCAGGATGTTTCGTCAGGTAATACAAACACCATGTCATCACTACAAGACAAAAAAATGTTTGGTGGATACAAAACTAGTAAGAACAACTACTGGTCACCCCTGGGGAATGCAGGCCTACTGACCGCTAAATACAGGTTTAACAAACCTACGAATACTCAAGAAAATGAAGATGATGAAAGGGCGAAATATCTATTCCACGACAAATCGACCTCAAGTGTCTCTACCTATTTTTGTGTGAAAAGAAAGGAGGTAAAAGACCACTTAACACCGTGCACATTATATCCGTTGTACTAGTTGTCATAGTGAAGGCGTTAAATAGAGCTGAAGACGACAAAAAGTAATTCGTTGGGCCCACGGAAAAGGTGACTACCATTGCTTAATACACTGAGGTGGCTGCTTAATAGAGGTCAGTTTTACAGTTTTTAAGGGAAATGATTTTCGGGTCTTGACGGTCTTTGGTAATGTGATCACTTACTAGAGGGTAACCGTTTAATAGTGGTTTAATTGCTTAATACAGGTTTGACTGTATTCTAGCTGAGAAAAGGAAAGAAAATCTGGAAATAACTTCAGACGTTAATAGGATTAGAACCCATCATCCTTACAGTTCCAAATGCCAGTATACAGTATTAATTTTTACCCTATTAAACTTCGCAATTCAGAAAAAAAAACCAATAAATGCCGGATCCAGTCAGAAGAATGCGGCGTTTACTCGAGAATTGTAAGAAAAAACTCGGTACAATTTGGTAATCTACACCAACCAGTCAATTACGATTCTATCTCAGCAAAAAAAGCGAGACATTGGAACTTGTAACATCTTTCTGTTTTACAGTTATAAAAATCTACAAATGATTTATCGTAATTGCTCTCATTGATTCGAGAAATGTAAGTTTGAAACAAACGCCATCCTTGAATAAACGTCAGAGCGGAAACGCTACAAATTTAACAAATGCTGCGGCGTTTAATCAAATATCTATTTTATGGGTTGAAATAACGTAAACACTGTAAATGGGTTCTGAAGATAACCAAGGGTCCAGTGCACTTACTGAATCCTGTTGTGTGGAAACCTCCGACTAGAAAAGTAATGACGGTGTCATTCATCTGCAAAATAATCATTACAAAAAAAAAAAAAGATTTTATCAACATTAAACCCTTAAGAGGACTGCAGCAAATTATGGGTAACATTTGTGGGCAATAGTTACAGTCTTGTGGAGCCAGACATCTCCAGAAGAGAAAAAGAAAAAATAAACCATTCATGATGGTAAGTCTGAAGTGCTTTATTGGGAGATTCTATATCTGTTAAAAGAGGAGTAACATGCTTTGAGTATTATTGACTAACTACTTACTTTTAACTGAAAAAAATACAACAGCAATTCTAAAGGAATTACCTGAAGGTGTCAGGGGGTAAGAGTGCTTGTTTTTGACAAATTTTAAGATAACTAAATAAGTAAGTGGGAAAAAGGTATTTAAAGAATCTCTGTCTCCTCACTATCTCTTTTTCCCTATGTCCTCTTACCTTCTCACTTTTAAAACGAATTTGCCAGTGATCAGACACTGAGGTTACAAATTTCCCTCGCGTGTCCCCGCGCGCCCCGTTCTTTCTTGCACCCATGTTAAATACAAGCGCCTGCTACGTAGGCTACTCACTCATTTGATTTATGTGGCTGAATGCAATTTGGGCAAAGTTAAACTCGAGACAATGCTCGCCAGCTGTCTTTCCCTAGAATTCACCGGGGGCCGGCAGCCATGGGCCTTTCGCATGGGTATCTGGGATTTTAATGCTATCGTGTTGAGGTCATCTCATTTCGCTCGTGTTGTATTACGTGAAAACGTTCGCTTGTGTTTATTTCAGCTCTCTTCCCAGCCCTCCCTTTGGTAAGTATATTTAGTTTCCACTGGTTAGCAGTGTGACGGTGCCTGGGTGGATGCCCCTCACGGGGTTGTCATGGTTACCCACTTCTCTCGGCTGCAGTTCTGAGCTCCACCAGCTTCTCAGGCACCTCCCCTACACTCATCTACCATTGAGGAGTTTAAAGGTACTTATGAGAAAGACAATTTGGAGGCGGGTGGGGATGTTATGCCTTCAAAATGTTTGTCACATGTTGAGGAAAAAGAGGCGGTATAATTCATTAAGTGAAAACTTGATTAACAGTCGGAATGACCATGCAGGGCTAAAACTATTAGCAATCGTAGATTATAGAGTGCGTTCCACGTAAGAGTATCTTTCGATTGATGTGAACGAAAATGCCACAGTACCACAGAGTAAATTTGATGATAGCTCAAAAAATTGAAATGAATGAAATTTGTAAAACTACAACAGTTCAAAGTAATGATTAAATTCCACGTGCTAACACTAAACATGCTGGTTGATAAACATTTCTCGTGCAAAATTATGCAAACTATATATTAAATATCAGGTCATCAGCCATCATGCAACCTCTTTGAACTAAAGAAAGTGATGAAAAGGCAAACAAGTGACATGAACAACAAAAAAGATCACCACTTGGTAGCACAGGATCCCCAGGAGCTTGTTGCATTCTCCTACAGTACAGGACACTCAAGACTTTGTTGCATTCTCTTAATGTCGTTTTTGGAATAATCACTTCGGATTTTGGATTTTGAGACGAAAAAGGCCTTTTTGGCAAAAAGCCTTCAAAAACAGACAAAAGATGGGCTTCAGCTGTTACCTCCTCTTCATCCATTAGATCACAATCCAAAATGGAATCAAGGAACAATGTTTCATCCTTATGTTCTTCCTGTCTTCTCCTGTTCATTATATTTTTGACCATCTCTTTCATGTATGTTCTTCCTGATGGAAAATAAATCAAAATTAAATTTGCTTAATCTGCAACTGTGGTAACAAGAGCTTTTTTCACCTGTTAAAAAGTAAACAGACACTAGAGTTACACCATACACTATAAGTTTAGGCAGTAAAATCCTGTTGATATGACATATTGTCGTATTTATGTTCGGGCAGTAAAAATTTACTCATATGAATGAGGTAATCACAAGATTTAAAGCATCCCCATACCATATTCAATTCATCCGATGTACTCTTGTCTTAATCTGAGGGTAAATAATTTCACGCGAGTCTGTCCTAATTAACAGCATGGTAAGGCATACACGATTGATTTCACTTGCATTTTCGATCAAAATGGTTTGTACCTAAAGTACATGTATTAAAGAAGCAATAGCTGTTGCGTTCGCAATAAACGACTTAAAACAAGACAAGGTGAATTTGGTTCTTTGTCCTAAAACAGGTCAGGATTTCAAACCCTTAGCAGTTAACCTATAACATTCAATTGCTTGACTACCTCCTCCTCCCCAGGTGTAGTCCCACATGTGGGGGGTCCTCAATGTCTTACAATTTATTGTTCAGGGATGGGTGAAATTTGAATTCAGATATGAAGCTTAAAAAGCAAATTTAGTTTTATTTTTTTGTCTACAATTTGAAGACTGGATGCTCTAAAAATAATAGAGAAAATTCTCCTGGAAAATATTTAAGAACAAAAGAAAAAGGGACCTGGGCTAGAACTAAACCCTGGGTTAGCAGCGCTAATCTGCCTTTGAATAACTGGTCCAGTTTGTACCCATTCATTTACCTTCTACCTATAAAGTTTCCATTTAAGCTAATTCACAAGCTTTCATTTTATGAATTGAAAATTTCAGAAGGGTTAAGGTTTGAGGTAGGCAATAAGCTTATGTACAACTTCAAGATGCAGTTCTTCAGTGCTCCAGCACTTCCAGTTTCATTACAATCATTTAAGACAATACTCTATACAGTATTAAACCTTGTTGAAATTTTTTTTCTCTGTCACTGTCAGGAGAGGGACTGGGACCAGCCAGACGCGCCTCCATCTCATGCCAGCACTTCAAATATAAAAAGCAAAAACGATTAACATATAAATATGATGTCTGAGAAGAAACAGTTCGTGCACTATGTAAGAACATATCCAGCATGCCCAGCCACCCTTTGCATCCTTGCTTCCCTCCCAAAAACAAAAGAAAGCGCGGTGCCTGTCCGAGTTCTAAGCAGCTAGTTCCCCAGGGTTAATAACCAGTAATTTTAAAATAGTTTCATCAATTAGCTCTATTTTAAATACAAACAAGAAGCAATTTAATGTGAATGTGGTTTTTTAATGTTAATGTTAATATTTAAACGGAATTTTAAGCTTTTTGTACTCTTTTTATAGCTTTGTTTTTAACTTGTGCAAATTAAATGTAGGTTTATTAGTTTAAGTATAAACATGAATTTTTGCCAAATAATAAAGACCTCAAGATAAAGACCTATTATAAACACCAAAGGAAAGATGGCAAAAATAAACTGAATCACGATTTATGTACATACATCTTCATATGCTGATGTTAACTTCTGAATCTCCTTCTCATCCATAAAGAAGCGTCCCATTCCTGCAACAGAGATGGCTTTTATAGCCATGGCGATCATGGATTCTCCAAGAGGAATATGCTCCTGATTCACTGCAAATGTGGCAAATTTCACAGCCATTTCTTTAGCAATCTACAGATTGAAATGAGATGAAAATATCTAACAATTTATTTTTGGACGAGGTTGACCAAAATAATATCATGATTTGTCAGTGGTGAGCCTTCAGCTTCGGCAAACAATTGATCTGTGAGACACACTGATAAATCAAGATATTTTGTGATAACTGGAGTTCAATAATTTTTTTTTTATCGTTTGATCACTGAGTTTGTGTTTTTTAATGAATTTCTTCGAGAAGCAAAGAGATCTGCCATTTTCAAGCAAGAGCGATGCAAAGAAGCAGAAAAGCGCGGTTTCATTTATGCATGAGCATAATATTATTTGCAGCCAAACACAGTTGGATGACACTGAGCATGAGCAGACCATTATTTGTAGGCAGTTATTTGCAGGTCACGTGGTGAGCTCTCGGCCAATGAAAAGGAAGACAAATCTGCATCATTGCCATAAAATGCTCACTGCATCATTGCCATAAAATGCTCACCGCACTTTTCAATAACTCACAAACTCTGAAATTTGAAAGCAAGCTTACATATATTTTGCATTTTTTGCTGCCGTCAATCATAATTGTCATCACAAGCAATGAACATAATTCAAGGAATAGTAGTAAAAGAGATTGATGAATTAACTCCCAGGTTTACCACTGTTACCAATACACTGTAAACAACAAACCCTTATAAATAAGTGCTCTTAAAGACGATCAGTATAAGCTGCGAAAAACAGCTAACATTTCACGCCACCTCTACTAGGTAAGTTTCTGGTGAAATGAGCCAATAGTAAGGCACTGTGAAACATAAGTTGTTATCTCAGGCTAAGAAGATATAACAGTTATGTTTGATGTCTCGCTACCTTTGTCTTTTAGACTTAGGTTACACTGTTTCATAAAATAAAGAAATTAATCAAAATAATGGGCCAAAATTAATAACCAAGGAAAAAAAAAAACAAAACAAAACCTGAGTAAAGTGTTCATAATAGTTCATCACTGCATCATGACTGAAACTACGATCAACCAACTGCCTTTTCTTGCGTGCTTCTAGTCCATTTTTATAAGTCAGACTCTTCCTTCCCAAAAGAGGTTCAAAAAACTTGAACTGCTCATCTGCAAAATAACATATATAATAATAACTTATACTAAATTACAGGCAAAAGTAAAAATGTTTCTCAATTTTACTGCATTTTTTTCTTCTCAAAATTTTTTTTAGAAGTCACAAATAATAATAATATATTATTAAAAAAATTTTTTATAAACTGAGAAACTGTGATTAATGAAAATAAATCCAACATATTTGATTGTATCTACTTTGTCTGAATTATATTTATCTTGATGTGCAATGATTCTATATGAATGGGACAAATAATTAAACATAAACTTGATTCTCTTTCCTTCCTATGCTAGTAGACTTTCTTCAAACATTTGACTGTTTCTTGACACAGTTTTAGAATTTACGAACAGATGATTTTTGCATTTGTTCCTTTCATTGTTAGCAAGTGCTTAGTCAGTACGGTCGAGGAACCTCTCCTTTGGGACACCTCTATTCTAGGCACACCTCCAGGGGACAAAAGATTTGGCCCCTGAAAAACGTCCACATAATCTTTGTATCTATTATCTCTGTTGGGTGGACCCCTCTATTCAGGGGAAAGGGACACTTTCTCTGGGTCCCAAAACCTGGGTTTATTAACCTTCATTCAGGAGACACCTTAATACTGAAAAAGTGACTGAACACCAAAAGGGTTGATCTTTAAGTGTACACTAATCACAATTATTGTGGAAGCTTTCACAAACTCAACTATCTCATGCCTTAAATGGATGTAATGCACTTGTGTGAATTCAACATATAATGTCCCAGGGATAAGTTTATGATTGTTGTGGCTTTTTTATGAAGTCTTTGTTGGTTAATTATTAACAAGTCCCAGATCAACCTCTATTCTGGGGACACTAGCCTCAGTCCCAAGGGTGTCATCTGAATATAGGTTCCATGACTGTAATTTGGAACTCAAGATTTTGAACCATTTTCTTCAGTTCTGCTACTGCAAGAGTGCCGCAAGAGTGACTGATGTTGATATATTGCCCACAATTCCAAATTTAGTCACTGTCAGCTGGTTACAAAGAATTAGTGGAGAGATTAAAGCTAATCAGAAACAGCAAAACATTTTTGAACAGATAAAAATTAACATTTGAGGTTAACAATCAATATTATTTAATTTGTCTTACAAGGCTTGTCAAAGATTGGTTGTATTTCTTTCCAGTAATCAACTGATGATAAACTGACAGCATATTCCTTTCCCCACCAGAAGCTGACTATCTCGCCGTATTTCTCATGCAGTTCAATCAAATATTCATGAACACTACCAGCCTTTGCCATGTCAGGCAAATTACCACTTCTGCAGAAACAGAAAAACAAAAATGCCAGCAAGGGCATGAAATTAACTTTTTTCCAGGAACCACTTGGCTCCTATTTTGAAGGGCATTTCAGTGAGTCATCACGAAAAAAGAGAGAGAAAATAGTGTTACTACATTATTATATTTTCGATTTAACCTGGGAATGGATTTTACCCCTAACAGTTTCCATTCTAGGCATTCTTTACTCACACAGGATCTGAAGGTTCCACTCCTGGAATACATGGACCTTTGGATGAATTCCTCTGTAAAATGTAAAAATCACTAAATTAAAATCTAGCTTTATTATCCACCATATGGAACCCCCGCAATGATGTGTTAAACATCAGACTTACATGTATACCACTCTGTCTTTTAATTGACTTTAATAACACTGGCCAATAATTTTTCATGTTTAAAATAACTCATAATAGTAAAAATAAAGTCATTCACATCGTTGATTAAAAAAATAATAATAAATAAGTTGTAAACTTCCATGTTGATTGCTCTCGACCCCGCTACAACAACTCTGGCTAGATAAAGTGAAGAGAAGCATAAAATTGAGAAAACATATCGAAACATACCAGCTCTAAAAAATTTTGCCTCTAAAAATTTTTTGTCTAACAAATGAACTAATTGCATTTCTATTCATGTAAATTCCTCCATGTTTGGATTTTGAGTCAGAAACCATGTACATGCAATGAAAAACACGGGGGCAGCCTCGGGGTTTGGAAATACCTGACCCCTGGGCACAGACAAGGAGGGCAAATGCCCCTCAGTTACACGGGGGGGATGGGCACAGCTGAACTGGACTGACGCTTTATGTATAAAAAAATTGAGCATCCCACAGTCAACTTTGACAGCTGGCCTTGGACAGAGAATATTTTTTTCCATTTTAACTACATTATGCATACGTGGGGTAGAACGAATTCTCTTCCAAACATGCAGCTCCCCATTTTAGCTACAATTGTAGGTAAGCACAAAATCACTGTTTACTGCTGTTTATCTGCATGGCGAAGTGCACTTGCCACTTATTAAGCATACTCACAAAGTCAAACGTGAAAAGGAGAATAACTATCAATCCAAACACCAATACAACGGCAAACACGCCGAAATCATTAACTGAAAAGTGCGAGGGAAACATACTCTTCTACTCCGTTGTTTTTGTACCTGGGCGAATATTTCAAATGGCGCCGAGAGAAAACTAGGTCCAAGTAATACCCTCGTTCCAGGCTCCCTCGTATCTTGAGACTCGCTGCTCTTCATTAGCAGCTGATTAGTCTCCTTCGCAGCTGCAGCTGATTGGACTGTTTGAAATCAAATGAAAAAAAAATTCATTTCGTTAGCTTTTCTTTAGCGACAAAAAAGGCCAGAGAGAATAAAAATGACCCAATGAAAAGTAGTTACAAGAAGTGCAAAGTATGTTCTAGTGCAGGGTAACAGGCGCTCAACTCAAGCCGCACCTCGTCCAGGCTCTGATAGATTGTGCTCGAAGAAGTAGCATAATATGCTGCTGGCAGTGCTCGTGGGGGCATAAAAGAACTTCCTCTAGCCCCGGGGAGTACTCCCTTATACAAGCTATATAAGTATGTGCCGCCCCAAAGGGAAGGGTTTGTGTGCCGTTTCGTTCTGAAAACGGGCCGGGCATAGACTTTGATATTTTGCCCATTTTGATCTGGAATCGGTTAAGGTTTTTGAGAGAACTACGGGAGTGTATGAACGTAGTTGTCGTGGAGTAACTGCAGAATTAGCCTGCGATCATGCCCTCTCCCTTTATCTCTGTAATCTGTTTTCGGACCAAAGAAGCAAATAAGCGAAGAAAAAAAACGCCTGATCTCAGGTTACTGCAGAATATACACCTGGCCATTTCGAAGCTATACCGCTATAACAGTGACTACGTGGCTACGTGGCTACGCGGCTAAGAGGCTACGCAGCTAACCCTAACACTGACACTTACCCCAACATTAACCCTAACCACAACCCTAGCCCTGACCCTAACCGCAACCCAAACCCAAACTCCTGGGGTATGCGGCTACGTGGCTACGGTTTAGTATAGACACTGCCCACCTAGATCAGACTAGCCATTGCTATTTGTGGGTAGTGAGAAAATAAAATTGTTCTTGGATTAACCAATAAAAAGGAAGGAAGGAAGGAAGGAAGGAGGGAGGGAGGGAGGGAAGGAGGGAGGGAGGGGGGGAGGAAGGAAGGAAGCAAGGAAGCAAGGAAGGAAGGAAGGAAGGAAGGAGGGAGGGAGGGAGGAAGGAAGGAAGCAAGGAAGCAAGGAAGGAAGGAAGGAAGGAAGGAGGGAGGAAGGAAGGAAGCAAGGAAGCAAGGAAGGAAGGAAGGAAGGAAGGAGGGAGGGAGGGAGGAAGGAAGGAAACAAGGAAGCAAGGAAGGAAGGAAGGATAGCCTGCGTAGCAGGCGCTTGGAAGTGGTGGGCACAAGAAAAAACGGGCGCGCGAGAAGGAGACACGCGTGTCTCCCTCGCGCGCGCCCGTTCTCTCTTTCGCCCGCTACTTCCAAGCGCCTGCTATGCAGGCTAAAGGAAGGAAGGAAGAAAGAAAGAAGCGAGCGCAAAAATTCATTTCGTGGAGAAGTAAGTGGTGGCGTCGCAAAATGTCCGCTGTTTTCTCAGGCTGCGGTTTCCAAAACCCATGTGCATTTCCTAAACCTTTCCCTATTTCAAACCAGGAAGGTTAAATTCTATACAAAATATTGTCAGACGGGAAGGGCTCTTGCGCTGGACATACTTATACGGATTACACAAGAGAGTGCTCTTTCAGGAATCGATTCGTTGGTTAAAAAAAAAGTGTATCATAGATTCAGGAGCAATAAACCAATAGAAATGAATGCTACAATTGACATGATCACTTAAATTCAAAAATAGGGTTTTATGTAACTATAAAAAATTAGAGTGTCACCGGCATTGTAATAAAAAATCCTTTACAAAATATCATACTTCATAATGAATGAATGAATGAATAAACTTTATTAACGTGTCAATAGAATATCTAGCAGAGGGGAAACCCTCAGCTGACAAGGGACACCAAATCTATATAAAACCAACTAAAAATCTAAAACTGTACAGGTATAAAAGATTAAGATATATACAATCCATTCGAATCGACATTTCTTTAATACATATCTAAAATCTTAACATTTGCTTCCAAACCCTCTCAAAAGGCCAGCCTGAGTGGCAGGCATTTGGAAGGGAAGCCACATAACGAGGAAAAGGTCAAGCTAGGTCAGACCTGTCGGCTCTTTGGGTTCTTGCATGCCCATTTTCACCCTTCCGTAAGAATGAAGATTAATATGTTCTTTTAGAAACTTTTAATTATACTAACACAATTACAGAGGAGCTTGTTTGTACCTTGCCTTAGGCATTTATATTTATCAAAATTGCTACTTGTTGCAAAAATTTATCTTATTTTCTTATAAGTCCAACGGATAATGTGACTGTACTGTCTGTCTGTCCTTTTTAAGGAGTTTTTGTACATGTATATTCAGTATTGTATCTCTTTACTTAAGGCTCACAGGAGTAGGATATGTGTATAACTAAGTGGGCTTCCACAAGTAATCTTGTAAACCCCCAAAGGTGTTTGGACGAACGTCCATCCCTCAGAAAATAGTGAGCTTTCGTGACGACGACGGAAACAGCGTCGAAAACTTCATAAAATGAGTTCGCAAAATGAGTCTTTTTTTTTTTTGCAACGTTGCGGCGTTGACTCCAACTCACTTAAAATGTCAAATGTCGGTGAATGTTCCTTAAGTTTTATTCTTGGGGGCGCACCCAGGTTTAGAAAGCGAAAGAAAAATTCGTCCTCGTGTGTCTAAGTCCTCCACAAAGCATCGCACAAGAAAATTTCACGTCGTGGTCGTGCAGAGACGGCAAAGAAATGCACAAAAAGTGTGTTGCTTGAACAAAATTGTGGTTTTTTTTACTAAACCTATCGAATCGCTTTTTGACGTACTCGTTGCTTCGTCGTCTTTGATCGTTGCTATAATTTAGAAAACTTGAAGCCAGTAAGGTGAAAAATTTGCCAAAGTTTAACATTCACCTCTCAGGCCATGCAGCAGTTCTCACATTTATATGCACAAATAAAACAGAAAACAGGGCATTATAGGAAACTGAATGCCAGCTGACCAAAACCCTGCATGTGCCACATCCTTTGTCGTGTAGATTAACATGTTTAACTAAAATTCAAGGATGATATTAGGTGCTACAGACTTCAAAAATGCACATGTATGAATTTTCAATAACAACAGCAAAAAAAAGACTGGTACATGCCTTTGAAAATCTACTGAATGGCTGTGGCAAGCAATAGACAAAAACCTATATCAGTGGATGCACACATTCTACTGGCAAAAGAGTCGGGGTACTACTCATTAGGCCGCGTTCGTAAGAAGAAAAGTTGTCCCGGGAAAAAAAGGTCACCTGCTTGTACCCAAGCAACCCCGAGCGAGCCAACTTATCATGCATTTCCTTACAAAACATGGCAAACCATTAAAATGAGAAACAAAAAGCTGGCTCGTCTAGGAGGGTCACCCTATCATCACAAAAGGGTGATCCGGCTGGACAGTCGGCTTCATATAAACCCTTTGGCTCGCCCAGTCGGGTCAACTTGGTCAAGGTGAAACAATGGGGAGAATGCAGCACGAGGGCTGTTGGAGCATCGAGGTCAACTTTTTTGCTCACTTAAATGCTCGCTTTTAAAAAGTAATAGTTGATTTGGCTGCTGCGAAAGTGACCCTTCTACTTGGGAGAGGTTTTCTTCATATAAACAGGCCTTAGTGCAGTTAGTGATCCACTTTGTCAACGGTGAAATAAATGCTGAAGACAAGTGATGTGACAACAGTTACAGTCCTGCAGACGGGTTATGGGAAGAGTAACAATATGCTTGGTTTGTGATCACCATAGCTGGCTGTCGGCAGAGCTGACATGCCTCGGCAGAACTTGCTGTACTCTGTATAGACGAGCATGATGAACATTTGGAGTCACTACACTCAGACTGCATGGCTTCCATATGCTTTTCCATGAAAACAATAATCTCATCTGCCCAACCAAAGCTCTCTGGCTTGCTGGATGCACCTTGGATGACCTTTTACAAGCAAATGATAAACAGTGTTTACATGCAAGCATCTTAATAATGAAATAATAATAATAATAATAATAATACATGTAAGTTCTCTGCATGTGAAAACTTTAGCCTCTCAACAATAATAATAATAATAATAATAATGTTAACAGTAGTAATCTTTATTTCACTGATAAAAGTACATATTAAGTGTTACATGTGTTACTACATCTAGGGAGCAAAACTAACTGAAAGTGCAAAAATTACATTTCCATGCCTCTCCTATTTAATGCCTTGGAAAAAAAATATTTTCCTTGACTCAAATTTTTTAGAATAGGATAGAACATTATTTTTTATTTCAAAAAATGTTTATAATAGGGGAATAATTAATAGATAACACAATCAAAGTGTCCCTATATAAAATGTTCTGCTGTTGTTCTATACCAGCCAATAGACAGTAAGAAGAGGAAAAAAAGTTTACTTGCCAATAATCAGCAGAAAGAGCTCCTATACTTGTGACAGAATACAAGCAGATTCAGGCCCCGCGGCTTACACTATAAAATGCTGAGTCACTCATTTAGCAATATAATTTACCTGGAGTAAATGGCAGACTGATTTGTACAGGGCAGTAGACCTAAAATATCAATGGAGAATGCACAGTCATATTCTGCTTCACTCACTGTAGTATAAAAAAATTTATTACAATTAATTATTGCTGCATTCCATACCAAGAACCAAAATAAGTTCACACCCCCAGGCATCATAAACTGTTGGATTTGATCAGCTCAGTTTTGGTTTGCCTGTGTTTAAGAGCCCACAATTTTCAGTCATTGATTCATTGTAAGAAGGGAACCACACTTTCTTCTGTTGTATGCCGGTAATCGTTAACACTTTTTCATATCCTTGCTCAGATGTTTTGCATAATCAGCAACAAGATTGAAGTACAAGATGTGAAAAAAACTGCTGGAGGTTGTTTTTTTTTGTACAACGAAGAAGTATCAATATTATTGAGTTAACTGCCCATTTAAGTCTAAACAAAAGTAGGATTAGTGTAACTCAGTACCAGGTAGTCACTTCTTATAACCATCACAAACTGTAAGTTTACATATTTACACTGCTTATGACTTCCTGTTGCATTATCTGTTTTTCTGTTCTTGTATCAATTATGGTCTTAATAACTGTTTTATGAAATTATGCAACTAGCTTGTGGAAGATACGCTGTGGTTCAGTTTTCTGCCTGGTTTATAGGGCTAAAGACAAATGTCATAGTGACAGGCTAGGCCTTGCGGTATTATTTTCAACAATGAAAACTGCATTCTTGCTTTACCTCTCTTCGATTTGCTTAGAATCTGATGGTGTATACATTGCTTCAACAAGGTTATCCACTCTGATAAAAAAAGTACACTATATTTACAAATATGCAATAATTATTAATAACATCACAACAACGTACAGTTAAGAAAAAACAAATGCCACATGTACCGATAGTGAATGTCTCTGCTAATGAATCATTACCTTGGTTGAATATCCTTGGCAGCGGTAACAATGTTTACCATTTCATTTGGTGATTTGACATTTGCTGAACTATCCATGGTATAGGACACAAGCCGTCCCGTGAGAATATGACACGCCTTCAGCAAGTCAATACAGTGTGATATCAGGTTTCTGCATGATAATATAATTATAATAATCTTAGTATTATCACCACAGTTACTACTACCTAAGAACATTTACTTACTCGGCATCCCCAGTCCAATCTGGGTCCAGAAACATCTCTGGCTAATAAAACAAAAACAATAAATATTTATTTATTATTAATAATGAAGAAAGAGACAGTAGGTGAATTTTATTTTACACACAACAGAGGCAGTTAAAATAAAAGTTCCAGGAATCAACCTGTAGATCACAACAAGGCTACAGGGTAGATCTGGCAACTAGCCACGCCTTTTTCAGTAGGGCTCGAAATTACAACTGATACAGTTGCCAATGCAACAAACATTTTCTCCTTGGAGACTGAATTTTCTGGTTTAGTCGCCACATTGGCGACCAGATTTCTTTATGATTTAGATTTAAATTAAAAGAGTAAAGTTAAAACAAACATTTCATCTTATGTTGCTTTGCTTTCATCATAAAAAATGTGCCAAATCACATAAACAAAACCAGTTTACCTCCAAATTTATCCCGACTTCTGCCTCCGATATTATTAAACAATCAAATCTGATGGATCGCACCATACTATGAGCTGAGTCATTAAAATTATTCAAACTGGTGACTAAAAATCTGCATCTGGTGATTATACTTCTCCAGTTGGTCACCAAAAGACAACCTGAGGATTCTTTTAATTTCAAGCCCTGTTCAGACTAGCAAGATCACATGTAGATGACCTCAAAACTTTAATAAAATTACAAATTTAAACATAATTGCAATGTAGTTAATCTTATACCTAAAACATGTAGCTGATAGGTGAATCTTTGCTGACATCATTGTTTACATTTTTCCTCATTAGCATTCAACTTAAAACTCACAGAGGCTGTGGCCGTATATGCAAACAAACTAAATTCAAAGGTTGAAAGAGTTGATTAACTTGAGCAATTTGTGCATTTTCCAGCTCTTTGCAAGTAACATTGAAGGAAATATCAGCCATCGAAAACTGAGTGGCAAAAACGTTAATGAGCCATACATTCTTTGTAAAATTTCGAGTTTTTAAAAAAGAATTTGTTATTTCTTCGAAACCGTTTCGTATATCAGGCTCAAATTTTCGGAGATAACTGAAATCATCATGCTCTTTCAATATTCAGAGGTTTTGTTTTATTAGCTTCATTAGATAATGATGGGCATATATGTTAATAATGCAAAAAATGTAAACAAAGATTCGCCTATATAGTCATAAGACTTTTCCACCTGCAGCTACATCTAGTGGGGTATAGGCCAAGCGGGCTTGCTGTCAGACATTTGCTCAAGCATGGCACTTCTCACTTTTAGTGTAGCCTGCGTAGCAGGCGCTTGGCAGTAGTGGGTGAAAGAGAGAACAGGCGTGCGCAAGGTGTTAGTCAAGCTAACAGAGAGGGAATTTACTGTACACTAGAACTAGCCTTTTCTTCCCACCCTTCCACTTCCTGGGTTAGTCTCATGTTTACTTTCATTGTTTTGTGTGTGCATGGTTATTAATAACATTTTTTGGATAAGTGTTACCACCTTAGTTTTCCTATTAATCAATTAGTTTTACACTATTAC